>CM076570.1:939727104-939980590 GCA_034641835.2 Pinus albicaulis | reverse complement strand
TTGAAGCGGCGCACGAAAACGCGCGGTGCGTTTCATGATAAATGCGAAAACGGTTAAACACCCACTTGCAAATTGAACGAAGCACAATAGATTTTAAAAAATTTTTTTTATTTTATTTTTTTAAAAAAAGAGTATCAACACTTTATAAATAAGCTAATTTCTGAGGGGGCAACTCAACATTACATTAATGAAAATTTCTTGGATGATACAAATTACAAAACCTTCTTTCTATATAGGAGTCCATGGGGCCATAATGTAATCCTAGTGGGGCCACAATGTAATCCTAGCCGACCTAACAATAATAATTTAAGGGCACAATAATAACAATATGGGGGTTACAAGGGTACAATAATAACAATAAGGGGGTTACACTAACAAAAATAAGGGACCATACTAGTAATATAGGGACCTAACAAATATTTATTTTGTTCTCATCATGAGTTTCGACTAATACCTTTTTTCCATTAGGAAGTATTTCTTGTAGCAACTTTGTCAAACCTTCCTTGAAACCTTCCATGTCTTCTTTTAAACCATTATTCAAACCTTCCATGTCTTCTTTTAAACCATTATTTAAACCCTCCATGTTGCCTTTCATTTTTTCTCCTATGTCATCCTTCAGACCTTCCATGTCTAATTTTAAAACATTCTTCAAACCATCCATCTTAGCTTCCATTTCATTTTTGGTTACTCTTTGTGAGAACAAAATTTGTTGCACTTGGTATCGTAATTTTGATATATCATGGTGGATTTCTTCCTCTTATTCATGCGTCATAGAAGAGCTTTCTAGTTGCTTATTCGGTGCGTCCAATGTTTGCTTCGAGACATTTTGGAATCAAAAAATGATATCTATGCTTCACTATGACCTTTGAATCACTTCAAACTGATTTTTCATAGAAATTTTATGCAAAATTTTAAAAATACACACCTTTTTATTGCTTTTGAGGAGCTCAATATTGAACCTATTGTATCTATGTGATTTTAGATCTCTGAGATCTAAACTTTAGTCTTGTCGTAGCCCTATGAGTCTTCTTTCCATTGCTATAGTTCAGATCCAATTTGGATTCTTCAAGGTAAAGTTATGCACGATCTCCCACAATGTCCTAATTATGGAATAGTTCAATAGAGAGAACTTGTACGAAATTCCACATGTCCCTATTTCATCCTTCGGCCTTGCAATTGATAAAAAAGAAACTACAATTCGTGATCATTATGTAACTTTTTACGAAATTCAATTATGATGTTGGAAGAGAAAGTTATGACGATTTTCCCTCGGTCACTTGTTTGAGACTGAATTCTGGAGCATGAAAAAACCCTAACTTCTTCAGACCATATCTCTGAAAATATAGCAAACCAAGCTCTGAAATTCTGGCACGATGTTCAACATGATTTATTCTCCACATGTTCGCAATTTCAGCTTATGAAGCTTCGTAGAAAAAAGTTATAGAGAAAATTCCACGATGACCTGTTTAAAGAAGCGAAACCTTAGAATCCAAAGATCCGATACAAAATGTTATACAACCAGCTCACAAAATAGAATGAAAGATAGATCACCGACTTAAAAATTATCCTCTTCAAGGGGGAAACCTCCTTTAAATTATATAAATGAATAATTCTTGGATGATTCAAATGAAAAAACCTCCTTTCTATATATAGGAGTATAAGGGGTCAAAATATGATCATAGCGTACATAACAATAATAAAGTAAGGGCACAACAATAACAATAGTGGGCTTCTATGGGGCACAATAATAACAATATGGGGATTACATGGGCAAAACAATAACAATAAGGGGGCTACACTAACACTAACAATTAGGGGATACACTGATATTATAGGGACCTAACAATGTGACTATGTAACCTTGCTAAACATAATGTTTTTATATCTATATTTTATTCATCAAAATTTTCCCTCACAAGGTCTGGAATTTTGCCAGACATAGTAGATAAATAGTTTCTTAAATAAGTAGGATTTTTAGGATCACTTTATTTATACAACAAGTCTTGCATTGTGCAATAAAATTCTTACAACTGATTCAAATCACATAATCTTTGAATCATAAATAAGTCTGAATAATGTTTATTGTTTGCACCCACTTCTCCATAAAACTCATGTAGGACTTCTTTGGTCAATTCTGCAATTGGTTTTTCAGCTTGTAAAAGCTTCATTTTATCTACATCTTTCAATCTAAACCACTAGATTTGCAGATTACCATATAATCCCCATGTAATTATTAATTCTAAATCTCATCACTTTGTCTTGTTTATGGAATTTTGTGTTGAAGCCCAAGCAATCCAGAAATCAACAACTGCCAAAATATATTTTCTAGATTTACAATCAAGGTTAGTAATTGGGTTGTCTTTGAAATGGAATTTATGGAAACTAAGGCCATCACTGGCATTATCATACTTGGCCTTACACCAAGTTTCCCATGCACTTTCAAACTAATGTTTTTCATCAACCCTTTGTCTTTTAGAACTCTCATCCCTTTCCGCTTTAATGTCTATGGGATAAATATAGTTGAGAACAATTTCAAACTTTTCTTTAGCAAAAGGGATTGCATTTTGATATTCAGATAATCTATTTGTGATGCTTTTTAATGTAATATGTGATGAAGAAGAATCATCAATTCTGAACCTATATAGCTAATCTTCAATATCTTCCATATCAATGGGCTTAGGTAATTCACTTTCTTCCTTTTTCAAGCTATCCTTTAAATATGACAAAACATCTAAGATTACTGATAACTTATCCAAACAATATTTATGTACATAATTCACTTTATAATGTAGTGAATAAATACAGGAATGAGATTGGAGCACTTCTTGATTCAAATCATCTAGATTCTATGCAACACATGTGAGTTAATAATTATTTTAATTTTGTAACCACACCACCTCTTGAGAGCGAGCTTCTTTAGGTTTCCTATATTGCAAAAAATCTAAATCAATAGCAATTGAGCCATCTCGAAACTTTGGAATAATATTTCCAGGGGTCAATCTTCTTTTAGGAAGAAAAGGTATGTCATAAGATTTTGTTGAATTTTATCTGGGTAGAGAAAATCACATTTGATTTAAGTCTTTGGGGAGAGACTAGTTGCATACAGTATGGACAATCTATATGTTTTCCCAAATGCTCAATCAATGGTTTACTGATCTTTTTACAACGTACAATTGGAGCATGACCCTATATTGTTCTTCTAGTGGCTAGACAATATTTACATTCATTATAAGTAGTGGACTTATGACTTCTCAGATGATCATTTAGAGTATATACAATAGTTGAGGAGGAAGTATAATAAGAGTTCTGAGGCTGAATTTTGTTTAATATGATAGTTGGGCTTCTTTCAGTATCTGTTACTACCAACTGAGTAGGTGTAGTGTAGTGAGTATTTTTTTTAGATAAGGGATGGTATTCAACACTCCATTATTTTGGTATAAAAAGCTTTACAAATCCTAATGTAAGAGGAGTGACATTTCCAGGGCCAACTTCTGTTGAGATTTTGTGTATTTGGGGTAGCATGAGTTGTGCTCTAGCTCCCAAATTTTGTGGAGGGACTAGAGTACACTTGATCTACAAGACCCAAAAATGGATTTGAGAAATTTCAGTTTGTGTTCAAGTTATTCAAATAATTAATTATTTTTAATGGATTTCCTAAGTCTAACTTAGGAAAATAAAATAATTAAAGTGAATTAATTAACACATGTGCTGAAATTGTCTTAAGTCACATGGATCAAGAAGTCTTTTAACCTTAGACGTTGAAGGGTTCAACGAAAAAGTATAAGAGAAAGGCTTGAGGGTCAGTTGAAGACACACAATTTTGGTAGAACTGAGGAATAGATCTGGAATTCTAGGGCGGGTTTGATAAGAATTTTTGGAGGAATTTCCTACAGTGAGGGGTAGTATTGGCCAAGGGAATGATCTGATTCCAGGGCCAAGAGACAAAAAGAGGCAAGCGGAGCAACAAAAAGGACAACACAGAGAGGTTTCAGAGCCACGCAGTCCAACAGGGGCAGCGCAGAGGCAACTAGGGCCACACAGGGTTGACACTACGCTGGGACTACGTTGGGCCAACCAGGAAGACACTGTCCAATCACTTCTCTTGTTGCAGAAGAAATTTTCCAAGATCTGGAAGCAGTGCTTCAGATCTTCAACAGTGCTGGCGAGGTAGAGATTCTGCAGGTGAAAAATTGTGCCTTGCTAAGGCAACAAAGGTAGGAGGAAGATAGTTACTAAGCATATATGAGCCAAACAGCTCTGAGATTCGATCAAGAGGATCAAAGAGTACTTTCTGTTTGAATTTTGGTGGAATATTTCCAGGAGGGAAGTTAGTTTTCAGCGGAAGCAGCTACTAGAGGGTTTCTAGTCACCAAGAAACCCAGATCTAGAGGGAGAAGTACCGTTTCTTTCTGATTTGAGCAAATATGGCTCGACATAGTTGGACGACATGTCCAACTATGTTATCTGGAAGGTCAGAATCCTCTCAGTTCTGGATGAGTATGGTCTCAAAGATCATGCAAAGAAAACACTTGCTGTGGCAACCGATGCAGATCCACTCAAGAAGTATGAAGAAAATCAAGCGCAGACAAAGCGATTGATCATAGACGAAGTCAAAGATCACACGATTCCTCATATTTCTGGTAAAAATACAACGAATGACATGTGTTCAGCCTTGGAGACAATGTACCAAGGAGTCTATGTGCAAAGAAGAATGCTTCTTGAGAATCAGATGTGGATGTTCCAAATGATGAAGGGTGAAGAGATAGATCCATTCCTCTTCAGACTTCCAGCTATCTGAGACCAGCTGATTGGTATGGGTGCTAATCCTAATGAAGGGCTCCTAGTGAGGATGACCCTGAATGCTGTATCTGAAGAATGGGAAACGTTTTTCCAGAGAATTCTGGGAAGGGAAGTGTTACCATCATGGGCAGATATGTGGGCTATTCTCTGCCCAGAGGAAATCAAGAGGATCACCAAGAAGCAGTCTATCAATGGAGGAAGTAGATAAGCCAGAGTGAAGAAAGAATAGGAGGAGGATGCAACCCTTGCATCAAGGGAAAAGAAGCAAGGGAAGAAGAAGAAGGACCTCTCCAAGGTTTGGTGCTTTAATTGTGGTGATCTTAGTCATTTCGCCAGCAGTTGTCCTAAGAATAAGGACAAAGGAGCTTATGATTCCAAGGCTACAACAACAAATGACGATGGATTTGATGATGATGCAGCCATGAGTTCTCATGCACCTCGAAAGAAGAGGTAGGGTGACATTGATATATAGAGTATCCATATTTTGTGGCGGGATCCTTGAGTCAACCCTACTCTTGGATCACATACGAGCTACGGGAGCCTTAAGGCGGTAGTAGGATGAGTCGGGAGATGGTTGCAGATGACTACATTGAAGAGAAAGAGGGAGCTGAAGAGATGAAGAGTGGGCAGCGTGATGTAGAGGCAACAAAAATGTGGAGGAAACAACGCATAGAGGCTGATGGGACTTCAACAACACAAAGAAGCTGGTCTCACGTAGTGCAGTGTTGCAGCATGACAATGTCTCCAGGGGGACAACATGATTCAACATCCAGGGAGATTCAGTGGTGGAGGGAAACTTGAATTTTCTGTCAAACATTTTGGCATAGTCATTCAGTTGTAGTGCAAAAGTTAGCAATGGCAGAGCTATGGGCAGCATGATGCAACAATTTGAGAGGGAGCTATTGTACAGATGTGGTAGTGGCATGGGCAGCAGTGGAGAGACCAACAGTGCAGTAGATGGAGGGCAGCAGTGCAGAGAGAAACAATGCAGTAGATGGAGGGCAGCAGGCCAAGCATCAACAACACAGATCCAATCCTCAAGATCTTGTAATGCATGGTGTGATGTATTGCTAGAGCACAGTCCTGATGCTAAGAGGGAGTGTTGATATTTTATGTATTTGGGGTAGCATCAGTTGTGCTCTAGCTCCCAAATTTTGTGGAGGGACTAGAGTACAAATGATCTACAAGACCCAGAAATGGATTTGAGAAATTTCATTTGGTGTTCAAGTTATTCAAATAAATAATTATTTTTAATGGATTTCCTAAGTCTAACTTAGGAAAATAAAATAATTAAAGTGAATTAATTAACACAAGTGCTGAAATTGTCTTAAGTCACATGGATCAAGCAGTCATTTAATCTTAGCTGTTGATGGATGATTTAATCTCGGCCGTTGAAGGGTTCAACGAAAAAGTATAAGAGAAAGGCTTGAGGGTCAGTTGAAGACACAAAATTTTGGTAGAACTGAGGAATAGATCTGGAATTCTAGGGTGGGTTTGTTAAGAATTTCCGAAGGAATTTCTTGCAGTGAGGGGTAGTATTGGCCAAGGGAATTATCTAATTCTAGGGTCAAGAGACAGCAAGAGGCAAGAGGAGCAGCAACAAGGACAACATCGAGAGGCTTTAGAGCCACGTAGTCCAACAGGGGCAGCGCAAAGGCAGCTAGGGCCACGCAGGGCTGACGCTGGCCTAACAGAGGCATCACAGGGGTAGCGTAGACCCTCCTAGGGCCATGTAGAGGCTGACGCATGCCCTCTAGGAAAATCTAGGGCTTCAGAAGCAGCGTTGAGGGTTTCTAGGGATAGATCTAGGCTGAATCCTGTAAATCTCATTTGAGCGTGTGGATCAGTCATATATTTGGAACTAGATCTTCAGGTTCGTTGCATATTTGATATATTTTATTCTATGTCGGGTTTTCCAAGCTTGGAACCCAGATTTGCTGTACTTAGAACTACTTAATAATAAACCCTCATATCTGCTGCAATGGTTTTCCCGCTTTGGGTTTTTCCGGGGACTTATGTCCAAAAATCCATGTGTCACTTTGTTGCACGAGTGTATTATTCAGTAAATGATCTGCATGTGTAGGCTGTAGTTATGTTTATTTTCATTATTTTCTGAATCTAAATTCTGGAAATAACTTGTATTAATTAAATCAAGTAGGAGGAAATAAACCAATACACTGCAATAGAATTTTCACAACTTCGACACCCTCTTTTAGTGCTCCTTTTCACAATTTTTTATTTAAAGCAGGCATAGTAGTAGAAACAAATTTGTAACAAACATTTTTTTAACTTAGAAATCTTAGTTCCTTGGTACATCTCATAGCCAGTAAATTGAATATAATTTTATAATAAATCATTAATGTGCCTTTATTTTAAAGAGACGCAATATCTTAGCACAACAAAAGACCCGACAACACCATTATGTAAGGGAGCTTGAAATCCACCTATAAATGCATCTCATAACTTATTGTGTCATGAGTCAATAACACATGCTAGGCAAGACACAGTCAAACGAGGTCTGATTAAGGGATTAATACCAAACTGAATAAGATCCAAATGAATATATCTATAGCCATTTTCAAGAACCCATTCGATATCTCCACGTCTCAGAAGTGGAACTTGGTAAACTTGTTTATTAATATCTATGGGAACATTGACATAACAATATTTGATAAGATTGGAAGATTTAAATTTGAACATAGGAAGTTCATAAATCTTATCAGTCGAAATTTCTGGGAGGACCCAATTAGGATTATGCTCAAAGTATTGAGTAATAATACAAGCATCATATAAATCATCTTTGTTATCTTTACCCAACAATTTATAGATCCAAATTTTAGAAGTATTATTGTTGTTTTATTCAACAAAAAAAATCAAAAGTAGCCATTCTGAATATAAAGTTTTATTGAAAGAAAGTTATGCAGTTGGTGTATGGACGGATAACCCCAAAAATGGGACAAACACACAACACCTCTAGTCTTCAACATTCCAACAACTCAACGATCATGCCTACAAGCCCTCCAAATCTCGGAAAATTCCTACTATCTAACAACAAAATAGTTGAACAAGGCACAATAATCTTCTTCCAATATCAAAAAATACTCAGATGAATAAGGCACAATATTTATGCTAAACAAACTTTTATTGATTTCAACTGAACTAGAAAATTACAAACAAGAGTAATAGTAAAGGATGATATTATTTAGCTCTGATACCAAATATGAAAAAACAATGTTGCAAGCAGTTTGATCCTTATTGTAAGCATAAGCAACCAAGCGTTCTGAGACTGATTTTTTTTTTTAATTTGATAGTTGGGCCTCTTTCAGTATCTGCTATTATCAACTAAGTAGGTATAGTGGAGCGATTATAATTTTTAGATAAGGGACAGTATTCAACACTCCGTTCTTTAGGTATGAAATTTCTATAAATCCTAATGTAAGAGAAGTGACACTTCCGGGGCCAACTAGAAAGCCTTCTTTTAGTGCTCTTTCGCACAATTTTGGATTTAAAGCAAACATAGTACTAGAAACAAATCTGTAACAAACAATTGTCTTTAGCTGAGAAATCTAAGTTCCTTAGTCCATCTCATAGCCAGTAAAATAAATATAATCTTGTAATAAATCATTAATGTGTTTGTCTTTTAAAGAGACAAAATATCTTAGCACAACAAAAGACCGAACAAAACCATTATGTAAGGGAGCTTGAGATCCACCTGTTAATGTATCTTGGAACTTATTATGTCATGAGTCAATAACACATGCTAGGAAATACACGTTCAAACCAGCGTTGATTAAGGGATTAATACCAAACTTAATAAGGCCCAAATGAATATATCTATAGCCATTTTCAAGACCCCATTCAATATCTTCACGTCTCAGAAGTGGAACTTGGTAAACTTGTTTATTAATATCTATGGGAACATTGATAGAACAATATCTGATAAGATTGGCATATTTAAATTTTAACATAGGAAGTTCGTAAATCTTATCAATTGAAATTTATGGGTGGACCCAATTAGGAGTAGGCTCAAAGTCTTGAGTATTAATATGAGCATCAAATAATGCATATTTGTTATCTTTACCCAACAGTTTATAGATCCAAATTTTTAGAAATCTTCTAAGTGTTTCATTCAACAAAAAATTCATAACTAGCCATTCTAAATATAAAGTTTTACCGAAAGAAATTTATGCACCTGGTTTATGGACGAAGAACCCAAAAACTAGAACAAACACACAACACCTCTAGCCTTCAATGTTCCAAAAAATTAGCAATCATGTCTACAAGCCCTCCAAATATCGACAAATGCCTACTATCCAACAACACAATAGCTGAACAAGGCACAATAATCTTCTTCAAATATCACAAAATACTCAGATGAACAAGGCACAATATTTATGCTAAAGAAACTTTGATTGACTTCAAATGAACTAAAAAATTACAAACAGGAGTAATTTTGCAGTTCCTATATTGAAAAAAATCTTTATCAACAATAATTGAGCCATCTCAAAACTTTGGAACAATATTTCCAGGAGTCAATATTCTTTTAGGAAGCAAAGGTTTGTCATAATATTCTATTGAATTTTCTCTAGGTAGAGAAAATCACATTTTCTTTAACTCTCTGGGAGAGACTAGTTGCAGACAGTTTGGAAAATATATATGTTGTCCCAAATGCTTAATCACTGGTTTATAACTTTTTTCATAGCTTGTAATTGGAGCATGACTCTGTATTGTTCTTCTAGTGGCTAGACAATATTTACATGCATTAGATGCAGTGGAATTATGCCTTCTCAAATGATCACTTAGAGTATATACAAGGGTTGAAGAGGAATTAGAACAAGAGTTCTAAGACTAACTTCCATTTAATCCGATGGTTGGGCCTCTTTCAATATCTGTTACAACCAACTATGTAGGTGCAGTGGAATTATGCCTTCTCAAATGATCACTTAGAGTATATACAAGGGTTGAAGAGGAATTAGAACAAGAGTTCTAAGACTAACTTCCATCTAATCCGATGGTTGGGCCTCTTTCAATATCTGTTACAACCAACTAAGTAGGTGCAGTGGATTGATTATATTTTTAAGATAAGGGATGGTATTCAACACTCCATTCTTTAGGTATAGAAAGCTCTACAAATCCTAATGTAAGAGGAGTGAAATTTCTAGGGCCAACTACAACACCCTCTTTTAGTGCTCTTTTGCACAATTTTGGATTTAAATCAAGCATAATAGTAGAAACAAATATGTAACAAACAATTGTCTTTAACTGAGCAATCTCAATTCCTTGGTCCATATCATAGCCAGTAAATTGAATATAAGCTTGTAATAAATCATTAATGTGTATTCATGTTAAAGAGACACAATATATTGGCACAACATAAGACCAGACAACACCATTATGTAAGGGAGCTTGAAATCCACCTATTAATGCATCTTGGAACGTATTGTGTTGTGAGTCAATAACACATGCTAGGCAAGACACGTTCAATCCAAGTTTTATTAAGGGATTAATGCCAAACTGAATAAGATCCAAATGGATATATCTATAACCATTTTCAAGACCCCATTCGATATCTTCACGTCTCAAAAGTGGAACTAGATAAAAAAAATTATTAATATCTATGGGAACATTGACAAAAGAATATCTGATAAGATTGGCAGATTTAAATTTGAACATAGGAAGTTCATAAATATTATTAACCAAAATTTCTGGGAGGACGTAATTAGGATTAGGCTCAAAGTCTTGAATAATAATACAAGCATCATATAATGCATCTTTGTTATATTTAACCAACATTTTATAGATCCAATCTTTTGAAGTCTTTTGGGTGTTTGATTCAGCGAAAAAATCAAAAATAACCAACCTGAATATAAAGTTTTACTAAAAGAAAGTTATGCACCTGGTGTGTGGATAGAGAACCCAAAAACTGGAAAAAACACACGAAACCTCTAGCCTTCAATGTTCAAAAAACTCAACAATCATGCCTACAAGCCCTCCAAACCTCGGCAAATTCCTATTGTCTAACAACACAATAGCTGAACAAGGCACAATAATCTTCTTCCAATATCACATAATACTGAGATGAACAAGGCACAATATTTATGTTGAACACACTTTTTTGACTTCAAATGAACTGGAAAATTACAAACAAGAGTAGTAGTAAATAGTAAAGGATATATATAAGTCAAGTTCATCTTAAATAACACTAAATTAAATTAAATACAAAAATAAATAACTACCTATAGATAATACCTAAACAACAACTTCTACTTCACACACACACACACACACACACACACACACACACACACACACATATATAACAACTTCTACTTCATATTAAGTTCATGAGTTGCTATATATATAGAGACTCACATGAAATTTATTATTCCTATATTATAGTTTTTTATAACATATTAAGCTCATAATGAGTATAATGTTTTCGAGCCTTGTTGTTTGAGTAATCCTTAGTGAACCTATATATATATATATATAAACAAATTAGTGAATTACAGATACAAAATTGAAATATAGATATAAATATCAGAATTTTGTTAGAACTTAGAAACTATAACATTTACACCATGATGATACAAATTCAATTATACAACTAGTTACTACTTAGTATTCACTAGTACTACGTCAATGATGATAAAATGACAAACATAGAAGAAGTTAGAACCATAAACTATATTTTTCTCATTAAGTTACAAAAATCACAATGTATCAAATTGATATTGAGTCAATGTTATTATAGGTGGGAATGTCAATGGAAAATACAAAATAGGGTAGATCGAGAACCATAGATGTAAGAATATCATAGCTTGTAACTATCAATAGTCCTCCTCCATGTCAGAATCATCAAAATTAGCATAATTGTCATTTCTCTTTCCTTCATCCTTCTCCTCTATATCCAATCCAATTAGGGCATCTGCTAATGTGGAGGATGACTCCTCGAGAAGATCACCATTATCAAAAGTGGTCCCTTGATGTCTTGCAATATGGCTCCATTATGGATATTTTTGCTCTTGATCTTGCTATCTTGCCACAAGAATGTTTTTCAACATTTGAAGCTACACCTGCAGCTCTACCCTGACATATGGAACACTAGTAAAGGCTAATGAAATTGAAGGAGGGGGATGACCTCAATAATGGCATTACTTCCTTTCCTTTTACCTTTTATAGCTACCCTTGTTGATTGAACCATGATTTATGTGAAACACAAAGGAAAATGGATTGTTATAGGAAAAAAATTGAATGTTGGTGGACAAATCATCTTTCCCATCATTTGGAATCCCTTCAATGATGTAGTAAACCTGTAAAATATATTCCAATACCCCTCAATGCTCCAACCTACTAAGTGAAATGAGTGAAAAAGGAAGACACATCACCTTTTATTAGACCCATGTGGCACCTTTTCCAAGGACACATGTCCTGACACAATAGATATTTTGGACATGAGTTTGGCATGCATCCCATGTGTAATCATGAATCTATGTTTGACATGCGAGATTCATGACATAGGACCCACTATGGGTGTGTCCAGTGGCTTAGGCTAAACATTACAATCTTGGGATGTAGAATGCACCTTACTTCTCCCAATGTGGTAATAGGACACATGCCAAACTCATGTCCCACACATCATCATGAATTTATGTTTGATGCGTGGGATTCATGACATATGAACCTCAAGGGGTGTGTATGATAACTTAGTCTAACATATGTTGATGTTAACGTTATGGGTAGATGGAAAAACATTACAATCTTGGGATGTAGAATGCACCTTTATCCTCCTAGTGTAGAAACTAATTTATACCCAAATAAACTACCCCTGACTTGAAATGTGCACATGATTATTAGGGTAGAACATGAATATTTAAATTTGAGATAAATTTGAAGTAACCTCAATGTTGACATCGCAAGAGTATTATTCAATCTCTAACGAAGATAAGTGAACAATGGAGGGAACATGGAAATATTGATCAAGGGGACACCATGGAGGAAGATGTAACACGCCCAAACCTTTAATGCCATAGAAGGGTTGTGGGGCGTAATATGACAAACCTCCAAGGATTGTTACAAATATGGGGTTATAAAAAATTGTCTTTATTCTACTATCTCAAATCACTTTTCTAATATTTTTTTCGTCTTCTGATCGTCGAGAGCTTTCCAACAATATAAATTTCATCTCAATCTGAGCTTCAGGCACAAGCTTATGCCCTTTTTAATTTTTTCCCCTTTAGGGGCCACGCCATGATCTGTACCCATTGATATGGATCCGAGAGGAAACAAATCCCAAACTTGGTTTGGTTGAAAGGCCCTTAAACATGACCCAATTCTTAATAATGATCTTCAGACTTGATTGCATTAACAAGCTTGAATCCAATTTGAATATTGAACTTGTGAATGTGTTAATAGTCTCAAAATTCATTACTAAATGCATTTAATGAGAATAATTGCAGAAATAACATTTATGAGAAAACATGAGACAAGAGATCAATCACATAAGAGAAGAATCATCGATTTAGTAAGGAAGTTCACCAGTGTGCGCTATGTCTCCATGCTATGCTCAACTGCGTACCCACTTCGTTATCTCTACTTCAAATAGATGCTATTCTTTGTTAATACAAAAGAAATGATCTCTCACTTCAAGTGTCAGTGTCTCCCCTTCAAAGAGATATTTTCCTTTGAAAATACAAAAGGATTGAACTCTCATTTCAAGTGTTAATGTCTCTCCTTCAAAGAGATGTTCTCTTTTGTCAATAAAAAATGACTGAACTCTCACTTCAAGTGGCAATGTCTCTCCTTTAAAGAGACATTCTGCTTTGACAATACAAGATGACTAAACTCTCACTTCAAGTGGAAATATCTCTCCTTCAAATATATTTTCTCCTTTTTCAGTACAAAAGGACTAAACACTCACTCTAAGTGGAAAAACAGCCTTTTCAATACTACACTATCTCAGTTTGCATGTGTTAGTGTGAATTCTAATCGCAAGCGTACGAAAAAATCTCACTTTAGCTGTGCATAAAAAACAACCCTAACATCAAATATGGTTGTCAATTTCCTTAGATATCAGTTATTGATCATAATGAATGGTACAAAAATCCAGATCTATGCAGTTAAAGACATTAAACAGAAAGAAATAAGCAAGATTTTCTCCATGCATCCAATGGACAAGACAAATTTTTTTAAAGATTTATTTTATTATGACACCTGGGAAGGGAACATAGAAAGATGTTACAAGTCCACATAAATGGGATAGGTTCTTGTATGTCCTCAATGCTTCATATCTAAGATCTCTCTCTCCTGATGGTGCAGAAAAACCCAGACAAAAATGGAACTCAAAGAAAGCTCACAAGCAAAAAGTAGAAAAATATGACAATGATGGGAGGATCAAAGTCAGACCAAAAGTATAGATCAAGAGTGATCTCTAGGCAACAAAAGGTAGTGAATGAATGAAAAACCCTTCTATTTATAGCAAATATTGAGTTAGTCTAGATATTGGTGCATAATTAAAATATTATTAACCAAATCTTGATCCAATGTTTATGGAATATTTTATTATTTTTCTTGGAGGGAAATGGAATTTGAATTTGGTCGAATCCATTTATTTAGAAATAATAAATAAATAATTGATTTATTTATTATTTTAAGAATGTGGTTAAGTAATAATTAAAGAAATAATTATTTATTTAATTATTTAAAAATGTTTTAGTCAAATTTTAGAAAGAATATTATTAAATAATGATTTAAATAATTATTCTTAGAAAATAATAAGATAAATAATTATTTATCTAATTAATTTTCTTGTTTTGGGTTAAATATGACCAGGAATATTAATTAAATAATGGTTTAATTAATTATCCCTATAATAAAATCAAACAAATAAGGATTTATTTAATTATTCCTTATGGGGTTTCCTGTTTAGACCGGAAATAACTTAATAAACTATGGGTTATTAAATTAATTTTCATAGTGAAAGCAGTTTTACTATGGTAAAATTGGTCTTACATGGTGTAATTTATTACATCTAATAGTAATAGGTTAGATGAACAAAAATTGGTGTAACGGATTTCCCCCCAACATGCGAGCGTTAGGAGCTAATCGTATGATTGAAGTATGTTGTAAGAACTCAATCACTAGACACCAAAGGGGAGTTAGAGAGAGAGGAATATAAGGAGGAATGAAGCGAGAGAGGACAAGACCCTGAGGAGGCGAGACTTACAAGTGTGACAAGTCTCTTTTATGAGTGAGTACCTGTTCTACATGAGGCGGGGGAGGCATACCTATGCTCGTCGAGATAACAAAGTACAAAGAATAATGGTGCATCCAACAAACATGGGACTGAACTATATAGTACATGCTGGCATAAAAATGGGATAGATAAAAATAATAATAATGGGTCCCACATACATACTGTGCCTGGGACAAAAAACAGGACTTATATAATAATATATGAGCACATGAGATATAAGTGCAACCAAAGAGGCCTTGTAAAATAAGAGAGGGCTCTAAAAATCTGAATGATATATGCAAACTAAAAAGGCGCTGCAAGCGGATGAGGCTGGAACCATAAAATCTATGGAGCTGCATCCAAGGTTGTAGTAGAGAGGTCATCCAGGCATGTGGGGGGCTACCTAAAGGGCCACCCCCTCATGAGGTCTGAAACATCTCACGCACACCTGGGAATCACTGGTACAATCTGCTGCATCACTGAACCATTAAGTATACCGATCTCGATCATGCCATAAGGAGCTGGAACTAAGAAACAATCAAGTCAAAGGGAAATAAAGGGTCCCCTTTCCTGATCCAAGGTATCGAACAAGAGTGGAAGTTGGAACCAAGGTACACCGCCCTCTAGACCTGTCTTCTGGAATGAATAAGCTGATGTCGATAGAAGGAGGTCTGCCATAGGTGAGGTAATAAGGAATCCTCAACTAAGGCACGAGGGAAAATAGTAAAGCGACTGATAGATTGACACCAAAGATGATGGTGGAATGGGGGGTACTGAATAGCGGGCTGGCGACTTCCCTTGTTAGAGCATAAAGGGCATGAATGCCCTGGAACCTACTGACTCGACTCTGGAGGGGATAGGGGACAATGTGACTAGAGGCCAAAATGTGCAACACTAGGGAGGTACAAAGAAATGAAGGATGGAAGACTGCGACGGGAGACCAAAGGAACTTGGAATAGACTCCATGGATGCGATGATGACTCAACTCAGATGCTCTAAACAAGGGCGACTCGATGATGCTGCCACATAGAATAGGCTCGGTGGGGACCATAAAAACATGAGTAAAAGATGGTTACTCATGAAGAAAATCGACACGAGCATCAAAAAGTATGAAGGCAAAGTGGTGCCCCAAGTACAAGTGTCGCAAGTGAAGAAATTCGATTTTGAGAAGCGGTGAAGTGACCCTTCTTGGAAAAAAGGCTTCCGAGTGAAGTTTTGAATCACCAAAAAATAAAGGATACCCATTTGAGTGCTCTGTGAGAGATTTCCAATGATGCTAACAGTTAATAAAACCGAGCTACGATTCGGTCGCAATTGATGAAAGAAAAATTGGAGTTTTTCTTTTATTATGGCAATTTCCCTCCAATTTGATTCATTTGCAAGTGTAGTTGTGGTGAATGTAGAGAGGAGAAAAGGCCCTAAATATTGCGGTGATCATAGCGGAAAAAAAAAACCATTGGAATCGGGATCTGCGACTTTCAGGTAGGTGGCCTTACTTTTCTAAAAGATGGCCTTAATTCTTCTTGGAAGGATGGTCCCAGTGAAGAATTAAGGTAAGAAAAGAATACGATAATGAACTGCTAGAGAAGGTCTAGAATCATCCCCGCCCACCAAGTCAAATAGAGGGACCAAGTCGTAAGTATGGTATCACACAAAGTAGAATATTTGAAGATAGGGTATCAAACATCTACGATATATGGCTCGCCGGAGAGGTCGGTAGGTCCAACTATCCAAGGAATGGGAGGATAATTGACTATACCTAGATCGGTGGAGTCTAGGCCGAGACTTATGAAAATCAAGTGAGAAGGTGGCCAGGGGTGCCATCATGCCCCCAAGCATGGGATCCTACCCCAAAACATATGTGATGGATGGGAGTAATCTGGTATGCAAAGGTGGGGTGATGGAGGGGAGTAATCTGGTATGCAAAGGTGGGAATGATTCCCCTAGCTAGAGGATTTTGTGGAGCGCCATGGTGTTCCAAGTGCTGAAATAATGGATTCAAGCCTTCAATATCATAGGCACTAAATCCTCAAGAGGATGATGAGAAGGTATAGGGGCATAGGTGGCCCCAAGCATGTAATTGTCATGCCAAATGTATTTAGAAAAGTGGAATATAAACACATTTTTATGATTTGGTTCACCATTTGTTTACTTTATGGTTATCTTTTGTGGGAAGAATGGATAGATGCAGTTCGAGAAATGGAATGGAGGATTACCAATCTTGTTTGGTACTGCATATATGAAGCAAATGGACTAAATTTATGGGTTTGATGGTGTCGCTATCCCAAGGAATGGATTCAAAGATAATGAATTGGTGCTCACTGAAAAAATATGGAGGTTGGTCAAAAACAATGTCTAAGGGACTGGGTTGTTGATGTAAGATGAAGGAATGATGAAGTGGATCATACCTAGAGTGATCTGAAGTGATATGGAACTCTAGAGGTTCTTCTAAATGGGGAATAATAATGGTACTAGAGTCGACACTACCGGATGCACTAGGAGGGTGGAGAATTGCTTCTCCTGGACTCTTAAATATGGGTGTCCCCTTACCCAAACATTGGGTGGCAATGTAATGGCCACAAGGTGTATGTGGTTCGAATGCATTGGTTCGATGTAAGGGGGGATAAATAAAGTCAGGGGTGGTAAATGCTTCCATAATGTCGTCATTGCAATAGAATATGGGGTGGCTAGTGGAAAAAAGACCACATGATGTGACGAAGCTACTTGAATCATCATCACGAGAAATGCGGTTCGCATGTGCATCATCACGTAGGGTGACAGAAGAAAAAGTAGATGAAGAATCTATTGACGTTGAGCCCAAGGTGATCGCTGAAGGGAGGCTAGGCGAAATAGAAGCGGATGCCCCAGAGGGGTCTTCCACCGTGGATCTCATAGATGATGACAGGAACAGGATAGTGGCCAAAGAATCCGTCATCTCGACAACGAAAGGGGGTATGTCAATGGGAGTAGATGTGTCCTCCGGTTGTGTCGAAGCATTCACAAGTAAGGGAGAGGCAAACTCGTTGTGCTCAACCTCGTATTGGTGAACCACTTCCAAGGAGGTGCGGTAATCTGCGAGGCGGGGACAAAGGTGAGTATAGTGGCCATGGAGATCACACAAGGAACATGGTTGATTTGCGTGCACAGTCTTGAGTTTCTCGGCTGAAGTTGGTAAAGTAACATGGAATTCTAGGACATTAGACTCAGGAAACACGACGTTGACCATAGGTTTGATACGAGGCAATTCAGGACAATAATGGGTGGCATGACCATAAACATCACACAAAGTGCACATAGGTGTACGATTTGGAGGCTTAGGAGGAGCATGTGTTGTTTGGGAAAACTTGTCCTTAGGTGCCTTTTTGCGGGCTTTTCCCCCCTCACCTGAGGCTTTCGCAACAGGAGTAGGTTCCTGTTGAGGTGGCTGAGGTATAGAAGCAAAGGGAGGGGTCATGGCGACCGGTTGGACCGGGGTCAAAGCAGTTTAAGGTTTGGGCTGACCAGGTGGGGTATTGGCTGGGGGATCAATGTAATAGACTGGGATCCCCAGGGTCATGTTGGGAAGGGTCAAGGTAGCCATGATAGGTACCAAAAATACTCCAGCAGGGGGAGCAAGAAACGATATATGACCGGAGGGGTAATGGCCAGGCAGAACAACTCCCATATGGTTAAGGCCAGGGGGAACCATTCCAGGAGGATAGATAGGATCATGGACACTAGCTACAGATGAGGGGCCTTGAGGAGGAGGTCCTGAAGGTTGAGTCGAAGTACTAGGAGCAAGTTGTAAAGGGCGGGGCTGTTGGGTAAAACAAGGAATTCTCTGCAATAATTCAGATCTTATTGCCTTAATAAAACATACAAAGATCACACAAATCTGTAAGTACATATTCTCCCTCTTACAAATCTCAAAAAGGGAAAATAAACAATAAATGAGACTTACATTGGATTTTGTGCCAAAATTTTCAATCATATGCTCAAAACTCAACAAACATGACACCGATTGGTCCATCTCATCATTCTACAACTTTTGACTGTAAACATGACCATCTTCAGAAAAGTGCATTTTTGTCTCAAAATTCATGCCAAGCATTAATGACATATATGGGCTTTAAATATGAGCCCTCATATATGTTGCTCAAAACTCAACAAACACAACACTAGTAGGTCCGTCTCATCATTCTGCAACTTTTGACTGTAAACATGTTCAACTTCTGAAAAGTGTGTCTTTGTCTCGAAATTTGCACCAAGCATTAATGATACATATGGGATTTAGCTATGTGTCCTCAAATCCGCTCCTCAAATCCAAATTCGGTCTACACTAGTGGAATTGTCTCGAAAAATCGTGAAGATTGACTATAAACACCATAGGTTTTTATCTGCATCACTTTTGGATCCCTCTGGGCTTCACTGCCTCAAACTTCATGCCACACATACATACCTTCTTTGCATTAATTGTGATCTTGTCTCAAAAATCATGCCCATGTATGGGCCTATGGATCTTCCCTAGAAATATGTGCCTATAGTTGGGCGTGCAGGTCCCTCTCCTCCCTTGGGAATGATAATCCAAGGTTTAAATAATGAACCGTGGGTGGACATAAAACTAAGTCTGTTGGTGGAATTGGTTGGAAAAGTAATAATGGAATTTCGGTTGGGAAGGGGTACCAAGGTCAAAACCACAACCGCCCACCATTTCGGGTGTTATTACATAACAAGTGTTTATATATATCTTGTCACATTCCATACTCTAAGCTCCAGCTGTGACGCAATGGTAGGCCCCGATCATTACAACCACCAACTATTTTTGGTAGACTAACTTGGCCAACTGCAGGGTGCCACGTCGTGCCGAGTGATTGGGATACATGGCGTCTGTAGATTGGTCCATGTCACCACTGATGAGATGCCACATTGCCGCTAGTGATTGGCTCCACTCCAAGCACTCATACTCAACCATGTGTCTCTTGTCCATTATTCCAAGTCAGCACCTATGTCAGTTTCCACATCACTTTACAAATGCCACATGTCACTGGTACATCAGTTGTATGGTCTTCCACGTGGCCCTTCCTGGTGTTGTCACGTGGCATCACTTCATGGTGTTGTCATGTGGCAATGCTATCAAAGTTTTTGCATGTTTAATGTGAACTTAAGAACCCCGTATCCTTCGCATATGAAATTCATTCAATGATATTCAAGTTTCATTGGAATTTCCTCATCAATCTCTTCAACATGGCATTTTTTCCATCAAATTTTGAGAACTTTGATTTTTTGAGGTCTCCTAGAGCCTCCTGGACCATTCCTCCCAACTTAAAGACTTTTGGACCCCAAAATTTTACATATAGAGATCATACATGTTTTCTCTAATTTACAACAAAACCCATACCCTTTGCTACCCAACAAAAGGCCTAAAATATCATTATGTTGCATACTTAAGCAATGTTATACAATTCATCACTTAAAAAAAAAAAAAAACATCCATGTATGGGGTCTTCAAAAGAAATATATGATTTACAATGGTGTTCGCACTCAACTACTTAAAAATTCTACCCATATCTTACCAAACCACGCTAATGGGATCTCTTCATGTAGTTGTCTTTCTTTCTGAGCAACTTCATGGAGGGGTTACAATGTGCTCTATTTTCTCATCTATTGGTTCCTACCCTAGGGTTTCTTTCTTCACATGTGCTTTCATAATCTTTTGTTCCTTCTTTGGACGTATCTCTGGATGGATATTCCAACAAGTAGCTTTATGGTGTCCACTCTTGTTGCAATAGGTGCATAGCTTTTTCAACATCCAGATTTTCTTTCCCTTCTTTTTCTCTTGATGTGGAGATGAATATTTACGTCATGTCTCCTTCCTTGTCGACATAAATTTCTTGTACAAAGCCATTCTTTTTGTGTTCTTTTCCAACACTTGGTAGCAACATGTTTATTCAAACCACAAAATGTAAATAAATTTCTATGCCATAAAATTTGCTTTACATTTTCAATTTTCTTATAATCAAAAGGAATGTTGGAATAGTTATATCTTGAATGGTAGTCTTTGGTGCAAGTCTAGCGATGAGAAATTGACTTAGCTCATCCTCTGAAATGATCACCTCAATTTGGAGATTACATGTAATCATGATAATTGGAATGGTGTGATGTGCTCTCAGCCTGCATTGATTCTGACTCACTAATTGAAGACTCTCTTGCTTCTGTGGATTTGGAGTTTCTTTCGTCAGCGGTCTTGGAGAAAGCTCCATCTTCCTCTTTTCCATAGCTTAGTCTTACATATCAAGGTATTTTTTCCACTTGGATGAGATTCAAAATGCCTTGGCCATTAACTCCAAGGCCTTTTCCTTCATATCCCATTTTATTCATTATCTTCAAGCCAATGTATGTAGTGTGCTTTTCAAAAGCACCAAATCATCATCATAAGGGGAAGAACATGAAATTGAAGAATTACTGACATTTTTTACCTCAGTTGTCGGTTATGGATCAAGTGAGGATGG
The DNA here is from genome assembly GCA_034641835.2 of Pinus albicaulis. Taxonomy (NCBI): domain Eukaryota; kingdom Viridiplantae; phylum Streptophyta; class Pinopsida; order Pinales; family Pinaceae; genus Pinus; species Pinus albicaulis. The sequence continues at coordinate 939,959,068 of CM076570.1, read as the reverse complement.
ATTCATTAAGCCTTCATTACACTACAACATTACCAAGGCCTCTTATATGGCTTGTAACAGAAGTTGCAATCTTTGCTTCTCCTATTTTTCTTCTCGTATAAATCTTCTCAACTCAACATTTTGTACTTGAATTCTCTAGTTGATTTCCTTGAGTTTTTTGATCCATGAATTATTTGATGCCTTTCCCATCTTTGTTTCAACACCTGCATTCCTTTTCAAAACTGCTCTGATACCAAACTTGATCTAGATCCGAGAGGAAACTGATCCCAAACTTGGTCTAGTTGAAAGCCCCTTGAACAAGACCCAATTCTTAATAATGAACTTTTGACTTGATTGCATTAACAAAATTGAATCCAATTTGAATATTAAACTTATGAATGTGATAATAGTCTCCAAATTCATTACTTAATGCATTTAATGATCATAATTGTGGAAATAACATGCATGAGAAAACGTGATACTAGAGATCAATCACATAAGAGAAGAGATCATCGAGTTGGTAATGATGTTAACCCAGTGTGGGCTACGTCTCTGGGCTCCACTCAATTGCGTATCCTCTTCATTATCTCTCCACCGAAGATATGATCTTCTTTGTCAATACAAAGGATTTAACTCTCACTTCAAGTGGCAATGTCTCTCCTTCAAAGATACGTTCTCCTTTGACAATACAAAAGGAATGAACTCTCACTTCAAGTGGAAATGTCTCTCCTTCAAAGAGACATTATCATTTGACAATACAGAAGGACTTAACTCTCACTTCAAGTGGCAATGCATCTTCTTCAATGAGACGTTCTCTTTTGACAGTACAAAAGGATTGAATTCTCACTTCAAGTGGCAACATCTCTCCTTCAAATAGACGATATCATTTTTCAGTAAAAAAGAAATGAACTCTCACTTCAAGTGGAAAAATGGATTTTTCATTACCGCATTGTCTCTGTTTGCGTGCTTATGCTCAAACAAAGAATTCTTTTCAATCATTCAAATCTTGTTTCCTTGCTACAACATACAAAGATCATACAAAATCTGCAAGTACATAATCTCCCTGTTACAAATATTAAAAAGAGAAAATCAATACTAAGTGAGACTTACATTGGTTTTCATGGAAAAACACTCAATTAAATTCTCAAAAATCAGCAAACACATCACTAGTAGGTCTATCTCGTCATTCTAAAACTTTTGATTGTAAACACGACCAACTTTTGAAAAGTGCATCTATGTCTCAAAATTTGTGCCAAACATTAATGACACATATGGGCTTTAACTATGAGCCCTCATATTCATTGTTGATGCCTAAATTACGTATGCACGCATGGAATCACCTCAAAAAATCATGAAAAATGATTATAAACAACATTGGTTTCTGTCATTGTCACTTTTGGACCCCTCTTGGTTCCCCTATCTCGGATTTTGTGCCACACAAATGTACCTTATCTACATTAATTAAAGGTTTGTCTCGAAAACCATGCTCATGTACGAGCCAATGGATATTACCTAAGAATTTGTGCCTATGGTTGGGTGCACGGGTCCCTCTCACCCCTTGTGAATGAAAATCTAAGGTTTAAATAACAGTTCGTGGGAAAACATAACAAGAAGTCTATTGGAGGACTTGGTTGGTTGAGTAATAGTGGAGCTTTGGTTGGGAGGGGGTCTTAGGGTCAAAATTGTGCCCCCCCCATTTCAAATGTTATGACATAATGGGTGTTTAAATATATCTTGTCACATTCCATACCCCGAGCTCCAGTTGTGACACAACGATAGGTCGTTGGCCTAGTACCACTAAGGTTGTGGGTTCAACTCCTACTATTACAACCACCATTCATTTTTGGTAAACCAACTTGGCCAGTCGCAGGGTGCCACATGGCATGCAGTGATTGGGACATGTGGTGCCTATGGATTGGTCCACGTCACCATTAATGAGATGCCACATTGTCACTAGTGATTGGATCGACTTCATCCACTGAAACTCAACGATGTGTCTCTTTTCGATTCTACCGCATCAACATATATGTCAGTTGTCGCATCACTACCTCTACCACATTAATGTATGGATGCCATGTGTCACTTCCACATCAATTATATAGTCTACCACATGGCACTTCCCAGTGTTGCCACATAGCAACCCTGCCAACCTTTTTGCCTCTTTCATGCAAACTTCAGAACCTCATATCTTTCGCATACAAACTCCATTTGACATGATTCAATTTAGGTTGGAATTTTCACATAAAGCTCTTTAACATGGCACTCTTTCCATCAAATTTTGAGCACTTTGATTTTTTTAGGTGTCTTAGAGCCTCCTGGATCACCTACCATGTGATTGATACATGGTGACTCTTGGCCACATGGCACATCCGCACTAGTCCATGTCCTTGGCCCACATGACATATAAGGACTTGCCATATTGATGTATTTTTATATATTTTCACTATTATTCCACTAAGGTTCTAGTATCTCGGTATACCCAGTACACCACCTTGTTGATATAACTAGTACGGTGCAACGATGATATGCCTTCGATACTTTGAAATCAAATATGGCATTGTCTCTCTGACACTCCATTATGTTGATATATAGGCAGCCTGACATACCAATATATCGATATCGACATAATCCCCCATATTTGTCGCTACACCAATATAGTATTATACCAACATGGTTAAATGGAAAATCTAGCAATTTATTTATAACTAGAAATCATCGCAAAACATTGATGGTTGATAGGCTAGTGTCCAGCTCATCATGCCACCTCATCGCTCTATAACCCAGTCACAACCCTCCACATGGAAAAGTTTGACATGTTTAACACATGCCCACTTGATAAGTGGTAGGCGATGGCATGTCCACTGTGGCATGACACTCCTAACGTGTGCCATGTATCACACATTTATAAAACTTAACATGTAAAAAATGTGATATTTGGGTGACACATGTCATACACTTGGCATTGCCACATCAATAATTGTGACATCATCATGATTTCATCCCTCTAGGGCCCCAATGCTCTAGTATCTCGCAGGAATTAGTTGACAACCCCAGTATATAGAGGTTTGGTCGTCATGTAACAATTCTTCACTCCGGCTATAGTATATTGAAGGCTTATCCATATAACTGCAATATCTCACAAACTACATAGAGGATGATATCTGGATAAGCCTCCTCTTACGGCTGGCTCCCAGTCCTGACCCCCCTCAACCCATCTGACTAGTGTCTAGGGCTAAGATTTCCCCAAACTCCAAATTTCTGGAAAACACAAACCTTTTACCTAAGTACTTTTGGGCTCTTCATCCTCTTCCCATGGAAAAAATGATTTTATGCCTTTCACTATGTATGTAAATGACTCTCCCCACATTTATCCGCTTTTACAAGCCCTTCGGGTAAATGTGAAGGTGAGTGCTACTATGACATGACCCAACCTCCAAGTTCTAGTTAAGGAAGTGGGGCCTACAAACTGAACACTTTACTGACATCCCTCAGAGACCACAAACCACTTAGAAGGTTGCAAACCACCCCATGTGGTCAATCCCTGAGCTAGAACCCTTTTTCACTGACCTAACACCCCAACCACCTGCACAACAAGGTAAGAGTGCAGTTATAGGCCTCCAACCACATGAATAGGCTTGCTTCCATTCAGTTATGGCTTGAATTCCCCTGTTCTGTGCCAACGGTCTTGAGATCTGAGCCACTTTTCCAGTATAGACTCCAGACCATTGCCCATAACTTCCTGTAACTTTTCAGAATCATATTTAATATGAAGACAATGCCAAACATTCAAACTTGAAACCATAACTTGACCTTGACTACTTAGAACATGATATACATTTCATCAAACATATGGTAAACATTTTAGTTACAGGTATTGAATGCATATATGATCTTAAATATTTGAAATCCATTTGAAAATCACTAAGAAGGTCTAATTCCCTCTCAAGTAGCTGCAACAAAACTTGTTAGCCCATGCATTCATCAACCATTCAATTAATTATTGAACATGAGCAAGAGCCATAATAAGAGCACATTATAGAACCATGCTTATAACCAACATATAACCATAATATTAACCATGGTAAAACAACCATAAAATCCACATAATAACAAGTACAAGTGCTCATAAATCACAATAGGAAAATAGTTCTTATTAGCTTATGCAAAAGGCAACCAAGTTGGGGACTTCCGCATACCACCCAACTATAGATTGAGCTAAACCAAATATTTATTTCAGCCAATCACCCCCATGTCATTTTTCAGGCACGAAGGTGGGATCTCATGGGATAAACCAAGACGTAACCAACTAGGGAGTCTAGAGGTTAAACCACCTCCACCCTAAAACTGCCATGATCTCACTTAAACCGGTCTCGAGATCACAGAACCAAACCAAGCTTGGATACCTTAGAATTTATTCACCATACCTTGAGGAATTTTCCTATCTCCACCCACCTATCAAGGGATTCCTAGAAAAAACCATATCCACCCCCAACCCTTGGGAATTTTCCTCGGTTCCAAAACCTTTCGACAATCCAAAGTTGAACCAAGAATGAATCCCAGCACACCATGTCTATCTAGGAAATTTAAAGGCAAGGTTCAAACCACTATCAATCCAGACAAAACCCATGCCAATGATAGCAAATGAACCAAATAAACAAATGCATGTACCATACATTCACACCTCAGCTAGGAAATCATACATGCAACCTGTTACCTGCAAAATAATCTTGTTGAATCTGTTGATCCAAACTTCTCCTTGCTTTCCTTTGCTTGTACTTTTCCTTCCTTTGCTTGTCTTTGCTTGCTTACTTGCTTTTTCCTCTTGGAGCTCTCTCTCTCTCTCCAAAACTAATCCAAGCCAAAAACTAACAAAAAGTTGTGAAGTGGTTCTCTTATGCCCTTTTATTATTAATGTATTCTTTTTCTTCATTTTCCTCTAATTTCCTTAACATGCAAATTTGTGTCTCTTCACCTTCATTTTCTCCTATTTTCCTTTATTTCCCATAATTAAATGTCAATTATTGTCTCTTTGATTGTGCCAATTTCCATAGCCATAATTAAACCAAAAGTGATGCCCACTATAGTGTTTGCCCAAAATTAAACTTGGAATACGTGTTTCATGACCTTGGTCTTATTTTGTCTTTATTATCCTTTATTACATGAATTTTAACCCGAGGTTTTTGCATAGCCCTCCCTCTTAGGGGAACACCGTCCTTGGTGTTCTATGACACCTATGAACAACAAACAATTGAAAAACAAAAACATAATACCTATGGAGATTTATAACAAAACTCATTGTGATATTTACAACCACAAACACACACACACACATACACACACACACACACCAAAAACTCATTTTCTTGAACCAAAAAATATTGAAGGATACAAAGCCCGCATCTGATAATCCATCTCCCATGTAGCTTCATCGGGTCCAAAGTGCTTCCACTACACTTCAAATTGCTCGATTTCTCTATTTCAAAGCATGAGTTGTTTCCACTGAATATGCACTGAAGTTCTAGCTATAACTCTCCCTCTGTTTCCACCTGCAATATAGCCCATCAATCACATGATCAACATCCTGCACATATCACTTAAGCAATGAAACATGGAAAACATCAGGGACTTTCACTACCAACAATAGTGCAAGTCTGTAGGCCACTGGTCCAATCCTCTCAAGGATCTCAAAAGGATGCAATACCGAGGTGCCAACTTGGCACACAACCCAATCCTCAAGGAGCTCCTCTTAGGCTTGATGCGTAAGTACACATGCTCCCCAACCTGAAACTCCTTGAATGATCTATACTGATCCGCATAAATTTTCCATATGTCTTGTGTTGCTTTCAAATTTCTTTCACTAACCTACATTTCCTGTTCCATATCTGCCAACATGTCCGGTCCAATCAACACCCTGTTCACTAGATCACTCCTGCTGATAGGAGTATTACAACTCCACCCATAAAGAGTTTCAAATGTACTCATCTTCAAGGAATCATGATGCCCATTATTATATGTAAAATATAACAGTGGAAGATACTCCTCCCACTTCCTCTGTTGATGCATGGCATACATCCTCAACATGTCCTCAAGAATCCCGTTGACCCTTTCCATCTGTCCCTCTATCTGTGGATGATAAGTTATACTAAAATCCAACTTTGTCCCCAAACCTGAAAAAAAGTCCTTCCAAAACCTAGAAGTGACCTTGGCTCTATGTTTGATATGATATTCTTGGGAATACCATGTAACCTCACTATCTTCCTAATCAAGACCTGAGCTACCTCACTAGCTAAATTCATATACTTCACTGCAATTAAGTGAACTATCTTATTTAACGTGTCCACCATAATCATGATGGAATCATGCTGCTTCGATGTCCTTCGAAAACCTATAGTAAAGTCCATGGAAATTACCTCCCATTTCCACTCTGGAATCAGAATTAGCTGTAACAAACCAGCTGGATGCTTAGACTCTATAACTTTTACCTGCTGATAGTCTAAAAATCTAACAACAAACTCAACCACCTCTTTATTCAAGTTCGGCCAATGATAGAACTTCTTAACAAGTATCAAAGTTTTATGATACCCTGGGTGACTTGAATAAAACTTGACATGAAACTCCCTCAAGATAAGCTTCTTGAGATCACTACTATCTGACACATAAATCCTATTCCTGAATCTAACCAAGCCATTTTCCATGAGATGATACTCCTCATCCCTATCAACTTCACCCTTCTATTGTAACATGTGCCTTGACTGCTAGTACCTGTCAACATACTACCCTACCTGTGAGATCTGCTACTATCAATTTGTCCCATAAGAGCTCATTGTTGCAATGTGATTCACCTGCACTCTCCTACTAAGAGAATCAATAACCCTGTTCTCCTTGCCCTTAATGTACTTGATCTCGAAGTCAAACTCACTTAGGGTAGCCAACCATATAGCTTTCTTGGAATTCAGATTAGGTTGGTCAAAGAAGTACCTCAGTCCACTATGATCACTCATTAGAATAAACTACTTGCTAAGAAGATAATGTCTCCACATCTTCAACACATGAATGAAAAATTCCAACTCAATATCATGAGCCACATAGTTCTTCTTGTGCTCATTCAAATTCCTTTACTCATAGCATACCACCTGTACTTCCTGCATCAATACTCCACCAATTCCTCTCTTGCAAGCATCTAAACATACCATGAACTTCATATCAAGATCTGAAATCTTCAAAACTAGAGCATTTGTAAGCAAATTCTTCAACTGCTCACAACTACCTAAACACTCCTCAGTCCATTTAAACTTCTTCCCTTTTCTCTATAAAGATGTAATAGGATAGGAAATCCATGATAAATTCATGATGAAGCTCCTGTAATAACTTGATAATACCATGAATGATCTGACCTCATCCACATTTCTAGGAGCTGGCCACTCCATGATAGCTCTAATATTTTACGCGCCCACTGTTATGCCTTCCTTGGAAACAACATGCCCCAAGTAATGAAATTCAACCTAAAAGAAACCACACTTACTAAGATTGACATACAACTGATGCTCTCTCAACAATATCAGTGACTACTGTCAGGTGCTTTGCATGCTCTTTCTCATTCTTAGAATATATCAATACATCATCAATGAATATTATCACAAACTTGTCCAAATAAGGATGTAACACACTATTTATCAAACACATGAAAGTGGTTGGAGCATTGGTAAGACAAAACAAACCACCATAAACTCATAATTCCCATATTTGGTATGGAATGCAATCTAGTATATATCTTCTTCTTTGATGCACACCTGATGATATCTTGATCTCAAGTCAATCTTTGAGAATATTGTTGCCCCCTTTAGCTGATCAAACAAGTTATCAATTTTTGGCAACATATACCTATTCTTGATAGTCACCTTGTTCAACTGCCTGTAATCAATGCATAACCTGAGATTACCGTTTTTCTTCTTCACAAACAACACTGATGCACCCCAATGTGACCCACTTGGCCTTGTGTATCTGTTATCAAGCATTTTTGTAACAATCTGGTGAAAATTCCATGTAATAAAGTTAAAAATAATAACCACGATTGATGGGACACTTATTCCAAGTTGAATGTTGGGAAAAACATCCTAATGGGTGTTCATTTCAGTTATTATGGCTAAAGGAAAATGGAAAAGGCAATGGAAAGGATTTGGAAAGGAAAGAGGTGTTATTTGGCACATTTATTTATGAGAATAATGGAAATTAGGAGAAAAGGAAGATGAAAGGTCACAGGTTTCCTGTGAGGAGGAAAATAATGGAAAATGAAGAAATTAGAGGCCTCTTCTCTAAAAAGGCCTTTGAGAATGTGTTGGAACCTTTTGTCAGTGCATTTTTTAGAGCTCTCTCACTACTCTCTCTCTCTCTCTCTCTCTCTCTCTCTCACTCTTAGACAATTTATATTTTCTTGTAGCACTTTCACATTTGAGAAATAAAGGAAAGAAAGCAGGAAGAAGGAGGAAGCAAGCAAGGAGGATCAAGAATCAAGAAACTACAACAAGATTCTTGGCAGGTATTGATTTGCATGTGTATTTCCTTGCTAGATCTGGCAAACATGGTATTGCATGTGGTTCTTTTATGTCTTGGCATGGGTTTTTTCTAGGTGTGACAATGTTTTCAGCCTAGCCTTGCCATTTTTGGATGGCCACGCTGTTGTGGAGTTCTCATGTTTTGGTTAGCTGGATTTTCATATGGATTCTAAGTTGAGTGGGGTGGAGCTCTGAATTGATATAACACATGGCCTAGTAACCATTGAACCAGACTGTGGGTTGTGGTAAATTCAGATAGTGTCTTACCTCGGTGGGCCTAGGAATCCTTGACCAGTGAATGGTGGGATATACGGTAAAGCCTAGAGGTGGTTTTCCTCGGTTTAGGGCCTAGTGACCTGGGTTTGGATTGAGGTAAATCCTGAGAGGTGGGAGCTCTCCGTTGGGCCTAGTAGTCCTGAGATGGGATGTATTGTAAATTTTGGAGAGTATGTCTCGGTTTAGGGCCTAGTGACCCCTGATTTAGACTGTGGGTTGCGATAAATCCTGAGAGACTAGGAGACAATAAAATTCCTCATGGTTTATGTAGATATAATCAGGTGATATCCATGCTTATGTTGGCCTGGCGATCGGGTGTAGATAATTGATCCAGTGGATCAATTTAATGCTCAAAATTCAAAATGCTCAGACTAGCTCGAAACTAGTGCCAAAGCATAGATCTCGATGTCCTGAATCTGACGCAGCTCGTTTCACTAAAATTCGACATAGAATGCTCCCTATATCGTGTTCTGTTCAAATTGGGAAACAATAAAAAAATTTGGAATTTGGGTGTAGGTACACCCAGTCAGCAGTTCGTACGCTGACTAGGCATTTGGTTGGTTTGACTGTGTTTTTGTGGGACAATCATTGGATGAAAAGTGTCCCACGTTTATTGGCTCGAATTTGGATTTTTTTTATTGGTTGATGGTTTGGTGTTGTGGTCCAATGAGGGAGAGCCACGTGGGCCACCCAATGGATGCAACATGGCCTCCTCATGGCTAACTAAAATTTTGTTATGGAGGTCGAGCAGCCCACGGGGTTCGAACGCAAGACCTCCCACCATGCAACTACAGACTTATCTACTAAACTGCACATTAGTTCTTATACCATATGGTGCAAAGGGTCTATTTAAAGTTTAAGGTTGGTATGTTTGGAGGTGGGGACCGAGGTTAACCCTCGACCCCGGTTCACTAACTAGGGTCAAGGGCTAACCCTCACCTGAACTTTATAATATGCGACTATCCAAAGTTTGATCGATCGTCAATTGATATTATGTGTTAAACCCCAAGGCTATATGTTAATGCACATAACCAAAGTCCAACACAACAATTAATCGACAGTGGAATGTAATATATATTACACCGAAAACATTATGTTAAACTTATTACAAAGTTCGACTATTCAGAAAAATGTTACCAACGGTGGTCAAAAGATGTCACATGCAAAAATATTTGAATGAATGGTTAACGTTGGAAACTTCGACAGTTGCACAAGTACTGGTCACATGAAATGGTTCCCAAAACATGTTATGCTATGGTTTAGAGTGGGAGCGGTTACAACTTGGTAACACCGACTATTAGGGTTACACCGGTCATGTTTTTATGTTGGTTGCATATGTATTTCTCATACCTATGGTGTATGTTCTTGTTGCATCCGTGTGGTGTGGGCCATGGTGGCAGTGGTGTCACCATGGAAGTGTTGATTGCGTTGTTCTCAACATGTTGTCATGAGTGTATGACTGGTTATGTGTTGCTCATGCTTGTGTATTGTTCATGTACACTTGTTTACATATTTTTACATATTGTACATGCATTTCTTGCTTATGCTAAGGTTACATATTGGTCATGATTATGTGTTATCCATGTATTCTTGCTTGTGTGATGTCATATGTTGAAGATGCATTGGTCGTTCATGATTGGTTATACATGTCAAGTGGGTGCATAAGGTCAAGTTTGTACTAGTTTGATTGAATTTGTTGTGCATAAGGTCATTGTATGAAATTAGGTCATCATGATAATATTAGTATGTTATGATGCTAACGTGTTGGCTAAGATAGAGTAGGAGATGCATATCATTAAAGTGACGTTGCAACAATGGACTTTGGGGTAAGAGAAGACTGTCATACAAATTGCTATGCTTGGCATGCATGTATATGATTCATGGTTGTTGTAAGCATTAGGGTTACTTATATGTTGTCATTCTATTATTATCATGGTAACATATATGACAAATGAAATCCGATCAATGTAGTCATATACACATGTGTCAGATAGTCATGAATGATAGTAACCTGTGGTTGTATGCATTTTTGTTGTTGTTTTATGTTAGTGAACTTGATGACTAGGTTATCTTTTGTTTATCAGCATGTTATATGTTAACTTGTAGCTAGCCCAATGATTAAGTTATATGTTGTTCATGAGTATTTTATATGTTGACATATTGTTGTTATATGTTAGTTAACTTGCTGATTAGGGTTATAACATTAATATCTTGTTGTTATATGTATCACGCTAAATTGGATTGGCTTATGCAGATGGTTAGAGTTGCGACATTTAGGTATGATTCGACTTAGTTTCAATATTGTGTTGTATTAATCTAGACTGCGTGTGCATATGTGATTGTTATGCATGAGTACCAATTTTTTATGAGCTTATGATGTGAACATGTTAGCTAGTTACTATTATGAATATCAAGATCTTATTTGTGTTTGAGTTGATGTGTTGTGAAGTCATATCATGCTAATCTAGATTGATTTTACAGACGGATGGCCTCCCCTAAGATACATTAAGGTATGATTTTTCTTATGTCGTATACTTGGTGGTTGACCATTTGACTATGTCGCCTATTTTTTTTTTTGAGTGCTTGGTGTCTATTATGTCCTCTAGTTGATTTATCTAATGTGCTACATTTATAATTTGTTTAAATTGATTAATTGCATGATATGAATATGTAACTCAAAGACTGCATAAATGAATGGTCTTGTTTTAGGATGATTGTACTAACGCATTATGTGATGAGACAATTGATATGTACTTGGGTGTGATTGTGTGCTAGTTGTAGTACTACAATTTTTACTATTGTTTCATTATGACATGGTTGTTAATCATGGTAAATGTTGATTTAAAATTGATAAATATTTTGTCCTGATGTTTGGTACATATGGATGATATGTGTGTTCAGTTACAAGTCAGCATGCTTGGCACAACAAGGTAAGGTAACCAGCATGTTGTTATGTTTATTTATGCACTGACAATTTTGTGTTTATGGCAATATGATGCAGGGAATTGAAAGGCAAAGGGACTGCCATGAAATCTTGAAGATGGCTCAGGTTGAGATTTCCCTAGGAAGCATTGGGAAACCATGGGGTTGAGTCATGGTGTTTGTTGCTAAGTCTTGTGCTTTTGGTCCTTTTAATTTGTTTGTGCTTGATTTACAGTCTTGTTTATGTCTAGTGCATAGCTATGCCACTTTGTTGTGGTCTCGTAATTCTTTTTGATTTTCATGGTCTTCCTCTTTTTTGTTCTTGTTCTTACCTTTTTATGTTTTGAGTGTCTTGGGAATTAGTTGTGAAGGAGAAAAGTTAATGTAGCTCAGAGAGAGTTGTGTGGTACCCAATAAGTAATGTAAGACTAGGATGAAGCTCGGTGCATGAGTAAGCGCAGTGGAAGGTAATAATGTGACAATCGGTTGGACTGGCTAGGTCCATTGTGGTAAATGGACGGTGGAAAAACAAGCATGAGAAAGGAAATAAGAAAGTTAAAGTAAATGGATATGAGGCATTAGATGCCCTGGCTCAGTTGGGAATTTTTTTTCTCAATGTTGTGCACATTGTGCACAGATAAAGGAAGTTCTATTGATCTTGACCTTATGTTAGCTCGTAATTATGATGTGATCATGATTATGCTGGTGTTTATATATGTATACATGAATGTATGTATGTATGTCATGTTTGACAGGGTCATCATGGATCATGATTGTTTATGCTAATGATTATATATATGTTTGTATGTTTGTATCTATGTCACTGTATGACAGAGTTTTCAAGGATCATTCTTATGGAGGAATGATTGCTTATGCAGGTGAATGGCATGAAGAGGTTCTTGGTCTTATGAAGAATAAAGTGGGAGGAGTAACCTTGACAGATCTATGATATCAATATCACATGGATATGATTTAATGTTATATGCTTGTACTATTCCTATGTTTATGTTATGGATAGGTAATGTTGAGGGGTACATCAGAGAAGTGAAAGTAGTGTGATCTGCGGCATTGTAGGATACACATGGATAGTGAAAAGACACTAGAAGCAAGGTTGCTATTGGGGTCAGTATGTGGCCTATGGATTTGCAATACTACTGTTGTGTATATGTTGTGTATGTGTATATTCAGTGATTGTACCTATGGTGATGTGTACATGGAACATATGTAGTATCGTGTACCTATGATTTTGTATGCCCGTTGTATATATGGTGTTGTGTGTATATTGCATATGCAGTGCTATGTATAGATGGTTCTATGTACATGTTGAATATGTGGTGTTGTGTACATATCGTACTGTGCACATGTTGGATGTGCAGTGTTGTGTGCATATAGTGCTGTGAGCATGTTGGATATGCGGTGCTGTGTACGTATGGTGCTATGTACATGTTGTATATGCAGTACTATATACATATGGTGTTGTGTGCATGTTGTACATATGGTGCTATGTACATTTAGTGTTGTGTGCATGATTGTACATGTGCTGCTATGTTAATATGGTGTTATGTGCATGTTGTACATGTGGTGTTGTGTGCAGGTGGTGCTGTGTACATGTGGTGTTGTGTACATGTCATGCATGTGGTGCTGTGTACATGTGGTATTGGGTACACATTGTATAGGTGGGTGTGATGTACATTTGGCGTTGTGTACACGTTGTGCAGATGGTGCCATGTACATGTGATGTGGTGCATACGTTGTGTAGGTAGTGTTGTGTATAGGTGGTATTGTGCACATGTTGTGCATGTGGTACTGGTGTACATGTGGTATTGTATGCATGTCGTACATGTTGCTTTTGTACATGCGGTACTACGTATGTGCATTGTGTAGTTGTGGTATCATGACATGTGTATTCGTTGTGTTGTACTCTGTATATGTATATGTATTGTGTTGTGTTGTACACCAGATGTCAGTGTATGTATTGTGTTTTATTGTACATCGGGTGTAGGTATATGTGTTGTATGTCATTGTAGTGTATGTATTGTGTTGTGTTGTACACCAGGTGTAAGTGTATGTGTTGTATGCTGGTGTGGGTGTATGTATTGTGTGGTGTCGTACGCCATGTATGGATGTATGTGTTGTGATGTACACTTTGTGTATGTGTACGCGATTAAAGGGAAGCAAGGGCACTGGGTGCTTGCTAGGTGTTTCAATTAACCCGGTGTGTGAAAAGAACAAAGGAAGAAGTAAGGACCGATGAAGGATAATTATCAGTATTCTATTTCAGTCTTGTTATGCATGTGATCTGTGATTTTGACTTATGAAGGTTACATGCGATTTATGATTTTGGTTTATGATGATTATATGTGATATATGATTTTGATTATTATGGTTATATTTAGAGCGAACCAGATGTGAAATGTTAATACATGGTGATTTGATAAAACAACTAGTTTGACTTATTGTAATAGAAAGTGAACAAGATTGCAAGTGTACCTTATTGACAGGCCATCGATGAGGTATGATTTGAATATATTTCAAGTTGTTTAGAGTCTAATGGAAATTACATGCTTGGTACAAGAAAGCATGTAATGCCTAGTTTGGGATGGTTGGATTTGAATGTAAGAATTAGCAGTGTCAATGGAAGGAATTGAAACATGCAACAATATGCTGGCAAAGCACTTCAGGAACAGGGTCATTGTGGGACACTGGTACCCAATAGTTTCCATTGATTTCTATGAGAATTCTATGACTAGTATGATGGTTTTGAGGCAAGTATATGCCTTGGTTGTTCGAACTTCCAATGCAGGGAATACTTGCCAAGGGATGGATCGCAACAGATAGGGCATGTCGGGGAACTTGGAAGGTAAGTGACTGCACGAAAGAGGATTACTGGATTTCTCGAGGGACTGTGTAGTAGGGAAGGTTGAGAATGGATTTTTTTTTTGTCATTAGAATTGCTAGATGAAATTAGATGCACATTGGAAGTGTGCCCTGGAACAATGAGCTAGTAACTGTTCGCTGAGAGGACAAGTGGTGCAGGATTGTAACGCTAGATATTGGATGCAGACTTTGACTATGACAACGGATTCTGTACTTCCTGGTACTACTTTGAGTGTGGAGGTGTGAGCCTCTGGATTCCATTGATACTGATATAGGCATCATATCCTTTTATTTGCTGGCTGAGAAAATGTATACACTATTGTAATGAGTTATGTTATAAAGCTTCAGTACATGGTATGATTGTCATGATGGTTTTTTCTTTTGAGCAGGTTATTCATTATAAATACTACAACGAGTTGTGTTATAAAGCTCCATGGGTAGTATGTTTTATTTTCAGTGGTTATGTTGTGGTATATGTGTGATTGAACACTGAGGACGGTGTCCCCCAAGGGGGAGGGTTCTGTAACAACCCTGGTGAAAATTTTATGTAATAAAGTTAAAAATAATAAACATAGTTGATGGGACTCTTATTCCAAGTTGAATGTTGGGGAAAACATCCTAGTGGATGTTCATTTCGGTTATTATGGCCAAAGGAAATTAGAAAAGGCAATGGAAAAGGCTTTGGAAAGGCAAGGGGCATTATTTGACACATTTATTTATGAAAATAATGGAAATTAGGAGAAAGGGAAGGTGAAAGATGAAAGGTTGCATGTGAGGAGGAAAATGAAGGAAAATAATGGAAAATGAAGAAAATAGAGGCCTCTTCTATAAAAAGGCTTCTGAGAATCAGTTGGTACCTTTTGGCAGTGCATTTTTTGGAGGTCTCTCATTATTCTCTATCTCTCTCTCTCTCTCTCTCACACACACACACACACAGTCTTGGACACACAGAGTTTTTTGGAGCACTTTGGAATTCGAGCAAGAAAAGAAAGAAAACAGGAAGAATGAGGAAGCATGCAAGGAGGAGCAGGAATCAAGAAAATACAACACGATTCTTGACAGGTATCGATTTTCATGTGTTTTTTCCTTGCTAGATATGGCATGCTTGGTATTACATGTTGTTCTTTTCTATCTTGGCATGGGTTTTTTCCCGGTGTGACAGTGTTTTTTAGCCTAGCCTAGCCTTTTCCAGATAGTCACAGTGTTGTGGAGTTCTAATGTTTTGGTTTAGATATATTTTCGGATGGATTCGAATCTGAATGGGGTGGATCTGCTAATTGATATAACATATGGCCTATTAACCCGTAAATCAGACTTTGGGTTGCGGTAAATATGGATGATGTGTTGCCTCGGTGGGCCTAGGAATCCTCGACCACTGAATTATGGGATATACGTTAAATACTAGAGGTGGTTTGCGTCGGTTTAGGGCCTAATGATTTGGGTTTAGATTGCGGTAAATACTAAGATGTGGGTGCTCTCCGTTGGGCCTAGTAGTCCCGGGATGGGATGTATGGTAAATCCTGGAGAGTATGTGTCAGTTTAGGGCCTAGTGACCCTTGATTTAGACTGTGGGTTGCGGTAAATCCTAAGAGACAAGGAGATAGAAAAACTCTTCACGGTTTAATCAAAGAGAATATGGTAATATCCATGCTTGTGTTGGCCTATTGATCAAGTGTAGATCATGATAAATCTAGTTATGACATGCTTATTGTGTTGGCCTAGTGATCCAGGATGGATCACGGTAAATCCTAATTTATATTGACGAGCGTGAGGTGGTTTAGCCTCGGGATTCCCCTGTTGGTTATTTCGGTTTGAGTACCACATTCATGCTTGGAATATGGCACAGGGGTGATTGGATGAAGAGTGATATGGATCAACCAATTTATGATCGGGTGGAACATGGAAGTCCCATCTTTGGTTGGTTTTTATGTCCATAAATGAGGAGCTCATTTATTTGGTATTTGGTATGAAAATGTACTGGTTTTTGTATGGATTTTATTGTTGTTATATCCATTGTATTTTTGTGGTTATTGTGTTGGTTATAAGCATGTATTTGATCAGTGATGAGATATGGTTCTATCCATGTTTTTACTTGTAAATGAATGCACAATGTATCTATGGTAAAATAGATTGTATTGCAACTAATGATGTAAGGGGGCAATGCTTCTTAGTGATTCTCAGATAAGTATGAGACACCTATTCTTAAATATGTTGTTTACACCTGTAGATTCAATGTTTGTGACATGTTTGACAAAATTCCTGTCATGGCTAGGAGGGATATAGATGAGTTCTTGCTGATGTGATTACTTCCATATCAATATCCTATTGTTATTTATTATCCCTTAAATTTTCATGAAGTTATGGGTAGTGACCCGGGATCTGGACCTCAAAGGTGGCTCAAATCTCGGATCCGCAGGCATTGAATGAGGTTTTGGGGCCCCAGCCGCAGGCATGCAGTGTTATGCCTAGGGAAATAGCCTCTTGGCTGCATTAATGCAGTATTATGCCCATATATATGGATCAAAGAGGTCAAATGTCATGTGACCAATGGGTAAGAGGTATGAAAGGTTGGGTTAGCTCCTTGGGGTGCCATTGATGATGTACAAGGTTTGTCTGTTGTATTTCAGTCAGTTCCACTTCCTTAAGGTCACCTAGGAGGTTGAATCCCATATAGTAGCCCAGTCACATGTTTACCCTAGTTGGTCGGTTACTTGGGTAGATGTGGGAAGGGGGTGTTACATAGTGGTATCAGAGCATGGTTCAACCCTTGGACTGGATGGGCGGTGTGTTGTCAGGTTTTTCTATTGGTTGCAGATGTGTTTCTCATACATATGGTGTGTGTGCTTGTTTCATTTGTTTGGTGTGGGCCATGGTGGCAGTGGTGTTGCCATGGAAGTGTTGATGGTATTGTTGTCAACATGTTGTCATGAGTGTATGACTGGTTATTTGTTGCTCATGCTTGTGTATTGTTCGTGCACACTTGCTTACATATTGTTACATATTGTACATGCATTGCTTACTTATGCTAGGTTACATATTGGTCATGCTTTGGTGTTATCCCTGTATGATTTCTTGTGTGATGTCATATGTTGAACATGCATTGGTCATTCATGATTGGTTATACATGTCAAGTGGGTGCATATGGTCAAGTTTGCATTGGTTTGATTGAGGTTGTTGTGCATAAGGTCATTGTATGCAATTAGGTCATCATGATGATATTGGTATGTTATGATGCTAATGTGTTGGCTAAGATAGAGCATGAGATGCAAATAATTAAAGCGATGTTACAAGAATGGACTTTGGGGTAAGAGAAGACCGTCATACAAGTTGGTACGCTTGACATGCAGGTATGCGATTCATGGTTGTTGTAAGCGTTAGGGTTACTTATATGTTTTCATTCTATTATTATTATGGTAACATATATGATAAATGCAAATTGATCAGTGTAGTCATATACACGTGTTAGATAGTCACAAATGATAGTAGCCTGTGGTTGTATGTATTGTTGTTTTTGTTTTATGTTAGTTAACTTGATGACTAGGTTATCTATTGTTGATGAGCATGTTATATGTTAACTTGTATCTAGCATGATGATTATGTTATATGTTGTTGACGAGTATGTTATATATTGACATTATGTTAGTTAACTCGATGATTAGGGTTATAACATTAATATCTTGTTGTTATATGTATCATTCTAAATTGGATTGGCCTATGTAGATGGTTAGAGTTATGACATTCATGTATGATTCAACTTAGTTGCGATATTGTGTTGCACTAATCTTGACTGAGTGTGCAAATGTGATTTTTATGCATGAGTACCAATTGTTTATGAGCTTATGATGTGATCATGTTAGTTAGTTACTGTTATGAATAACATAATCTTATTTGTGTTTGAGCTGATGTGTTGTGAATTCATATCGTGCTAATCTAGATTGATTTTGCATACAAGATAGCCTCCCCTAAGATACATTAAGGTATGAGTTTACTTATGTCGTATACTTGGTGGTTGACCATTTGACTATGTTGCCTATTTTTTGTTTGAGTGTTTGGTGTTTATTATGTCCTCTAGTTGATTTATATAACGTGGTATGTTTATAGTTTTCTTAAATGTTAGATTAATTGCATGATATGAATATGTGACTCAAAGACTACACGAATGAATGGTCTTGTTTTAGGATGACTGTACTAACACATCATGTGCTAAGACAATTGATATGTACTCGAGTGTGACCATGTGCTAGTTGTAGTAATATGATTTTTACTGTTGTTTTATTATGACATGGTTGTTAGTCTTGGTAAAATTTGATTTTGAATTGATATATATGTTGTCTTGATGTTTGGTACATATGGATGACATGTGTGTTCAATTACAAGTTAGCGTGCTTGGCACAATAAGGTAAGGTAACCAACATGTTGTTATGTCTATTTATTCACTAACATTTATGTGTTTATTGCAATATGATGCAGGGGATTGCATGGAAAAGGGACTGCCATGAAATATTGAAGAAGGCTCAGGTTGAGCTTTCCCTGGGAAGCATTGGGAAACCATGGGGTTGAGTGATGGTGTTTGTTGCTAACTATTGTGATTTTTGTCCTTTTGATTTGTTTGCGCTTGATTTGTGGTCTTGTTTATGTCTGGTGCATAAATATGCCACTTTTTGTGGTGTCGTATTGGTTTTTGTTTTTCATGGTCTTCCTCTTGTTTGTTCTTGTTCTTACCTTTTTATGTTTAGAGTGCCTTCAGAATTGGTTGGGAAGGAGGAAAGTTAATGGAGCTCGGGGAGAGCTGTGTGGTACCCAACATGTAATG
Source organism: Pinus albicaulis (assembly GCA_034641835.2). Classification (NCBI taxonomy): domain Eukaryota; kingdom Viridiplantae; phylum Streptophyta; class Pinopsida; order Pinales; family Pinaceae; genus Pinus; species Pinus albicaulis. Next base: position 939,939,649 of record CM076570.1, on the reverse strand, counting down.
TAGGACTTAGAGGAAGCTCAGTGCATGATTAAGCACAACAGAAGGTAAGAATATGACAGTCGGTTGGACTGGTTGGGTCCATTGTTGTAAATGGATGGTGGCAGAAAAAGCATGAGAAAGGTATAAAAAAGGTAAAGTAAATGGATATGAGGAATTAGATCCCCTGGCTGAGTTGGGAATTGTTCTTCTCAATGTTGTGTACATTGTGCATGGATAAAGGAATTTCTCTTAACCTTGACCTTATGCTAGCTCATAATTATGATGGTGTTTATATATGTATACATGTATGTATGTCGTGTTTGACAGGGTCGTCATGGATCATGATTATTTATGCTAATAATTATATATATGTATGTATCTATGTATTTGTGTCACTGTATGACAAAGTTTTCAAGGATCATTCTTGTGCAGGAATTCTTGCTTATGCAGGTGGATGACACGAAGAGGTTCTTGGTCTTATGAGGAATCAAGTGGGAAGAGTAACCCTGACAGATCTAAGAGGTCAACATCATGTGGATATGATTTAATGTTATATGCTTTTACTATGCCTATGCTTATGTTATGGATAGGTAATGTTGAAGAGTACATCATAGAAGTGAAAGTAGTGTGATCTGCGACATGGTAGGATACACATTGATAGTGGAAAGACATTAGAAGCAAGGTTTCTTGTGGGGTTAGTGTGTGGTCTATGCATGTGCAGTACTACTGTTGTGTATATGTTGCGCATGCGTATATTCAGTGATTGTACCTATGGTGATGTGTACATGTAACATATATAGTATTGTGTACCTATGATTTTGTATGCCTGTTGTATATATGGTGTTGTGTGTATATTTCATATGTAGTGCTAGGTATATATGGTTTTATGTACATGTTGACTATGTGGTGTTGTGTACATATCGTACTGTGCACATGCTGGATGTGCGGTCACTGTGAGCATATGGTGTTGTGTGCATGTTGGATATGCGGTGTTGTGTACATATGGTGCTATGTGCATGTTGTATATGTAGTACTATATACATATGGTGTTGTGTGCATGCTGTCATATGGTGCTATGTACATATGGTGTTTTGTGCATGATTGTACATCTGCTGATGTGGTGCTGTGTACACGTGTTACATGTGTTGCAGGTGGTGCCGTGTACATGTTGTGCATGTGGCGCTCTATACATGTGGTGTCATGTACATGTCGTGCATGTGGTGATGTGTACACATTGTACAGGTGGTGCAATGTACATCTGGCGTTGTGTACACATTGTGCAGGTGGTTCCGTGTACACGTGATGTTGTACACATGTTGTGCAGGTAGTGTTGTGTACATGTGGTACTGTGTACATTTTGTGCATGTGGTACGGGTGTACATGTGGTATTGTATGCATGTCGTACATGTTTCGTTGTGTATATGTGGTACTACACATGTACATTGTGTAGTTGTGGTATCATGATATGTGTATTTGTTGTGTTGTACCCTGTATATGTATATGTATTGTGTTGTGTTATACACCGAATGCAGGTGTATGTATTGTGTTGTACTGTACACTGGGTGGAGGTGTAGGTATATGTGTTGTATGTTGGTGTGGGTGTATGTATTGTTGGGTGTCGTACACCATGTGTGGATGTATGTGTTGTGATGTACACTGTGTGTATATGTACGTGATTGAAGGGAAGCAAGGGAACTGGGTTCTTGCTGGGTGTGGCAACTGATCTGGTGTGTGCAAAGAACAAAGGCATAAGTAAGGACAAATGAAGGATAAGTATCAGTATTCTATTTCAATCTTGTTATGCATGTGATATGTGATTTTGACTTATGATGGTTACATGTGATTTATGATTTTGGTTTATGATGATTATATGTGATATATGATTTTGATTATGATGGTTGTGTTTCGAGCTAACGAGATGTGATATGTTTATACATGATGATTTGATTAAACAACTAGTTTAACTTGTTGTAACAGGAAGTGAACACGATTGCAAGTGTACCTTATTGACAAGCCATCGATGATGTATAATTTGAATTTATTTCAAGTCATTTTGAGTTTAGTGGAAATTACATGCTCGGTATAGGAAATCATGTAATGCCTCTTTTGGGATGGTTGAAATTGACTGCAAGAAATAGCAGCATCAACAAAAGGAATTGAAACAAGAAGCAATATGTTGGTAAAGCACTTCTCGAACAGGGCCATTGTGGGGCACTTGTATCCAATAGTGTCCATTTATTGCCACGAGCATGCTATGACTGGTATGATGGTTTTAAGGTAGGTATATTTCTTGGTTGTTTGAACTTCCGATGCGAGGAAGCCTTTCCAAGGGATGGATCGCCCAGGATAGGGGTTGTCAAGGAATTTGGAAGGTGAGTGACTACATGGAAGGGGATTACTGGATTGCTTGAGGGACTGTGTAGCATAGAAGGGGAGGTTGGAGATGGATTTGTTTTGGTCATTATCATTGCCAGATGGAATCAAATGTGCATTAGGAGTGTGCCCTGGAACAATGAGTCAATAAATGTTCACTGAGAGGACAAGTGGCACAAGAATGTAGCGTTGGACATTGGATGCAGACTTTGACTATAACAGTGGATTCTATACTTCCTCGAAAGGAAGTGAATCCTCGTACTATTTTGAGGGTGGAGGTGTGAGCCTCTAGATTCCATTGTTACTGATATAGGAATCGTACCTTTTTATTTGATGATTGAGAAAATATGTATATGTGTATACTATTGTAAATATTGTAATGAGCTGTGTTATAAAGCTCCAATACACTGTATGGTTGTTATGATGGTTTTGCATTCAAGCAGTTTATTCATTGTAAATATTTGAATGAGTTGTGTTATAAAGCTCCATAAGAAGTATGTTTTCTTTTCAACAGTTTTGCTGAGGTATATGTGTGATTGAACACGGAGTATGGTGTCCCCCAAGGGTGAGGGTTCTGTAACAACCCTCATGAAAATTCCATGTAATAAAGTTAAGAATAATAACCATGGTTGATGAGACACTTATTTGAAGTTGAATGTTGGGAAAAACATCCTAGTGGGTGTTCATTTCAGTTATTATGGCTAAAGGAAATTGGAAAAGCCAAAGGAAAAGGCTTTGGAAAGGCAAGAGGCATTATTTGGCACATTTGTTTATGAAAATAGTGGAAATTAGGAGAAAAGGAAGGTGAAATGTCACAGGTTGCATGTGAGGAGGAAAATGAAGAGAGCAGAGGCCTCTTCTATAAAAAGGCTTCTGAGAATCAATAGGTACCTTTTGTCAGTGCATATTTTGGACCTCTATCATTATTCTCTCTCTCTCTCTCTCACTCTTGGACACTTTGAGTTTCTCAGAGTACTTTCGTATTTGAGAAAGAAAGACAATAAAGCAAGAAGAAGGAGGAAGCAAGCAAGGAGGAGAAGGAATCAAGCAACTATAACATGATTCGTGGCAGTCATAAGATTGAATGTGTATTTTCCTTGCTTGATCTAGCATGCATGGTATTACATGTGGTTCTTTTATGTCTTAGCATGGGTTTTTTATAGGTGTGACAGTTTTTTCAGCCTAGCCTTGCCATTTCCTGATAGCCATGGTGTTGTGGAGTTCTCATATTTTGGTTTAGCTGGATTGCCGGATGGATTCGAAGCTGAGTGGGGTGGATCTGTGAATTGATATAACACATGGCCTAGTAACCCATGAAATGGATTGTGGGTTGCAATAAATTCAAATAGTGTGTTTCCTTGGTGGATCTAGGAATCCTTAATCAATGAATAGCGGGATATTTGGTAAAGACTAGAGGTGGTTTGCCTCAGTTTAGGGCCTAGTGATCCGAGTTTGGATTGCGGTAAATTCTGAGAGGTGGGTGCTCTCCGTTGGGCCTAGTAGTCCTAGGACGGAATGTACGGTAAATCCGGGAGAGTATGTATTGGTTTGGGGCCTAGTGAGCCTTGATTTGGACTGTGGGTTGCGGTAAATCCTGAGAGACTAGGAGATAGGAAAATTCCTCACAGTTTAGGTAGAAAGAATCCAGTGATATCCATGCTTGTGTTGGCCTAGTGATTAGGTGTAGATCACAATAAATCCGATTATGACATGTTTATTGTGTTGGCCTAGTGATACGAGATACATCATGGTAAAGTCTGATTTCTATTGATGCAGGTGAGGTAGTTTAGCATTGGGATTTACTCATTGGTTCTTTCGGTTTGAGTTCAACATTAATGCTTGGAATATGGCATGGGGGTGATTGGCCGAAGAGAGATTCAACTTAGCCAATCTATGTTCTAGTGGAACATGGAAGTCCCATCTCCAGTTGGTTTTTATGTCCATAAATGAGAAGCTCATTCCTTTGGTATTTGGTATGAAAATGTACTGGTTTATGTATGTATTTTATTGTTGTTGTATTCTTTGTATTTCTGTGGTTATTGTGATAGTTATAAGCATGTAATTGGTTAGTGATGATGTATGGATCTATCCATGTTTTTACTTGTAAATGAATGCACAATGTACCTATGGTAAAATATATTGTATTGCAGCTAATGATGTAAGGGATAAATGCTTCTTAGAGATTCTCAGGTAAGTATGAGACCCTTATGCTTAAATCTGTTGTTTACACATGTAGATTCAATGTTTGTGACATGTTTGACAAAATTCCTATCATGGCTAGGAGGGGTCAAAATGAGTTCTTATTGATGTGATTACTTCCGTATCATTATCCTATTGTTATTTATCATCCCTTAAGTTTTCATGAAGTTCTGGGCAGTGACCTGGTCTCTGGGATTGAAAAGGTGGCTCACATTCCAGATCCGCATGCACAAAACTGAGGTTTTGGGGCCCTAGCCACAAACATGTAGTGTTATGTTTGGGGATATAGCCTCCTGACAGTAGTCATGCAGTGTTATGCCTGCGGATATGGCTCAAAGAGGTGAAAATGTTAGTGTGACTCAAGCACAGGGGCTTCACTGCGGGAGCAATAATATAGCACGTGGGTTCATATCGGGGGATATATAATGAGGAAAAAATGACATAATATATTGGGGTATATAGGGGGTAGAGGGTTTTTATATTGGCTGGTATAAAACATGGAGCTCAAAGTTCATGAAAAAATATAAAGGGGTATAAAAAGAGTTAATGAAAAAATGGATACCTACAATATATAGTGAAAGTAGGGCCTTTTTAAATTGGGAAGGTGTATTGGGTTTATATTGGTAGGGGGTTAAATAATGTGATTTTTAGAGGCATTTTCCAATATGTACTCAAATTAAGGGTATTGCTTAATATGCTATGATCGCACATGATATGTTAGAGGTTCATTGAGTGAAGCCCTTGTGGACTCAGGGGTAAGAGGCCTAAAAGGCTGGATTAGCTCCTAGGGGTGTCATTGATGATGTACAAGGTCTGTATGTTGTGTTTCCATCTGTTCCACTTCCTTAAGGTCACCTGGGAGGTTGAATCCCATATAGTAGCCTGTCGTCACATGTTTACCCCTGTTGGACTGTTACTTGGGTAGATGTGGGAAGGGGGTGTTACAGAGTGGTATCAGAGCATTGTTCAACCCTTGGACTGGATGGACAATGTGTTGGTCAAGTTTTTCTGTTGGTTGCATATGTGTTTCTCATACCTATGGTGTATGTGCTTGTTACATCCGTGTGGTGTGGGCCATGGTGGCAGTGGTGTTTCCATGTAAGTGTTGATGGTATTGTTGTGAACATGTTGTCATGAGTGTATGACTAGTTATGTGTTGCTCATGCTTGTGTATTGTTCGTGCACACTTGCTTACATATTGTTACATATTGTACAAACATTTCTTGCTTATGCTAGCGTTACATATTCGTCATGCTTCGATTTTATCCCTGCATGCTTACTTGTGTGATTTCACATGTTGAACATGCATTATTTTCTCATGATTGGTTATATGTGTCAAGTGGGTGCATATGGTCAAGTTCGCATTGGTTTTATTGAGGTTGTTGTGCATGCATTCATTTTAAGCAATTAGGTCATCATGATGATATTGGTATGTTATGATGCTAATGTGTTGGCTAAGATAGAGCAGGAGATGCAGATCATTAAAGTGACGTGGCAACAATGGACTTTGGGGTAAGAGCAGACCGTCATACAAGTTGGTATGCTTGGCATGCTCGTATGTGATTCATAGTTGTTGTAAGCATTAGGGTTACTTATATGTTGTCATTCTATTATTTTTATGGTAACATATATGATAAATGCAAGTTGATCAGTGTAGTCATATACACATCTATCAGATAGTCATGAATGATAGTAACCCATGGTTGTATGCATTGTTGTGATTGTTTTATGTTAGTTAACTTGATGACTAGGTTATCTATTGTTGATGAGCATGTTATATGTTAACTTGTAGCTAGCCCGATGATTATGTTATATGTTTTTTATGAGTATTTTATATGTTGAATTATTATTTTTATATGTTATTTATCTTGGTGATTAGGGTTATAGCATTAATATCTTGTTGTTATATGTATCATGCTAAATTGGATTGACCTATGCAGATGGTTAGAGTTATGAAATTCAAGTATGAGTCAACTTAGTTGCGATATTGTGTTGTACTAATCTAGACTAAGTGTGCATATGTGATTGTTATGCATGAGTACCAATTGTTTATCAGCTTATGATGTGAACATGTTAGCTAGTTACTGTTATGAATAACATGGTCTTATTTATGTTTTAGGTGATGTGTTGTGAAGTCATATCATGCTAATCTAGATTGATTTCACAGACAATATAGCCTCCCCTTAGATATATTAAGGTATGAGTTTGCTTATGTTGTATACTTGGTGGTTGACCATTTGACTATTTTGCCTATTTTTTTGTTTGAGTGTTTGGTTTCTATTATGTCCTCTAGTTGATTTATCTAACATGGTACGTTTATAATTTGTTTAAATGTTTGATTAATTGCATGAAATGAATATGTGACTCAAATACTGCACGAATGAATGGTCTTTTTTTAGGATGATTGTAATAACACATTATCTGCTGAGAAAATTGATATGTACTTGAGTGTGACTATGTGCTAGTTGTAGTACTATGATTTTGACTGTTGTTTGATTATGACATGTTTGTTAGTCGGTAAAAGTTTATTTCGAATTGATAGATGTGTTTCCTTGATGTTTGGTACATATGGCTGACATATGTGTTTAGTTACAGGTCAATGTGCTTGGCACAACAAGGCAATGTAACCATCATATTGTTATGTTATTTATGCATTGGCAATTATGTGTTTATGGAAATGTGATGCAGCTGATTTCATGGCAAAGGGACTACCATGAAATCTTGAAGAAGGCTCAAGTTTAGCTTTCCCTCAAAATTATTGGGAAACCATGGGGTTGAGTCATGGTGTTTGTTGCTAAGTCTTGTGCTTTTGGTCCTTTTGATTTGTTTGCGCTTGATTTGCGGTCTTATTTATTTCTGGTGCATAACTATGCCACTTTGTTGCAATGCCGTATTTCTTTTGTTTTTTCATTGTCTTCCTCTTGTTTGTTCTTATTCTTACCTTTTTATCTTTTGAGTGTCTTGGGAATTGGTTGGGAAGGAGGAAATTTAATGGAGCTCGGGGAGAGCTATGTGGTGCCCAACAGTAATGTAAGACTTGGATGAAGCTCAGTGCATGAGTAAGTGCAACATAAGGTAAGAATATGATAGTCGGTTGGACTGGTTGGGTCCATTGTGGTAAATGGACGGTGGCAGAACACGCATGAGAAAGGTAATCAGAAATAAGTAAATGGATATGAGGCATTAGATGCCATGTATGAGTTGGAAACTGTTGTTCTCAATATTGTGTACATTATGCATAGATAAAGGAAGGTCTCTTAACCTTGACCTTATGCTAGCTCATAATTATGATGTGATCATGATTATGCTAGTGTTTATATATGTATACATGTATGCATGTATTTATGTCGTGTTTGACAGGGTCGTAATGGATCATGATTGTTTATGTTAATGATTATATATATATATATATATATATATATATATATATATATATATATATGTCACTATATGACAGGGTTTTCAAGGATCATTCTTGTGGAGGAATGATTTCTTATGTAGGTGAATGACATGAAGAGGTTATTGGTATTATGAGGAATCAAGTGGGAAGAGTAACTATGAAATATCTATGAGGTCAGTATCATGTGGATATTATTTAATGTTATATGCTGGTACTATGCCTACGTTTATGTTATGGACAAGTAATGTTGAACGGTACATCAGAGAAGTCAAAGTAGTATGATCCGCGACATGCTAGGATACACATGGATAGTGGAAAGACACTAGAAACAAGGTTGCTTATGGGGTTAGTGTGTGGTCTATGGATGTGCAATACTACTGTTGTGTATATGTTGCACATGTGTATATTTAGTGATTTTACCTATGGTGATGTGTACAGGTAACATATGTAGTATTGCGTACCTATGCTGTTGTATGCCTGTTGTATATATGGTGTTTTGTGTATATTTCATATGCAATGCTAGGTATAGATGGTGATATGTACATGTTTGATATGTGGTGTTGTGTACATATCATATTGTGCGCATGTTGGTTGTCCGGTGTTGTGTGCATGTTGGTTATGCAGTGCTGTGTACATGTGGTGCTATGTACATGTTGTATAAGAATCTCTATGTACATATGGTGTTGTGTGCGTGTTGTACATATGGTGCTATGTACATATGGTGTTGTGTCCATGATTGTACATGTGGTGCTATGTTCATATGGTCTTGTGTACATGTTGTACATGTGTTGTTGTGTGTAGGTGGTGCTGTGTACATGTCGCGCTGTCACACATGTGGTGTCATGCACATGTCGTGCATGTGGTGTTGTGTACATGTGTTATTGTGTAAACATTGTATAGGTGGTGCGGTGTACATTTGGTGTTGTGTACACGTTATGTAGGTGGTGTCGTGTACATGTGCTGTTGTGCACACATTGTGCGGGTAGTGTTGTGTACATGTGGTACTGTGTACATGTTGTGCATGTGGTACTCGTGTACATGTGGTATTGTAGGCATGTAGTACATGCTGCGTTGTGTACATACGGTTGTATGTGCATTGTGTAGTTGTGGTATCATGACATTTGTATTCGTTGTGTTGTACTCTGTATATGTATATGTATTGTGTTGTTTTGTACACCGGATGTAGGAGTATGTATTGTGTTGTATTGTACACCGTGTGTAGGTGTATGTGTTGTATGTCGCTGTAGGTGTATGTATTTTCTTGTATTGTACACTAGGTGTAGGTGGTATGTGTTGTATGCCAGTGTGGGTGTATGTATTGTGTGGTGTCATACATAGTGTGTGGATGTATGTGTTGTGATGTACACTATGTGTATGTGTACGTGATTGAAAGGAAGCAAGGGCACTGGGGGTGGCAACTGATATGGTGTGTGCAAAGAACCAAGGTAGAAGTAAGGACCAATGAAGGATAAGAATCAATATTCTATTTCAGTCTTATTATGCATGTGATTAGTGATTATGACTTGTGGTGGTTACATGTAATTTATGATTTTGGTTTATGATGATTATGTGTGATATATGATTTTGATTACGATGGTTATGTTTCAAGGTAACCAAATGTGATATGTTTATACATGATGATTTGATAAAATAAATAGTTTCAATTGTTGTAACAAGAAGTGAACAGGATTGGAAGTGTACCTTATTGATTGGAAATTGATGAGGTATGATTTGAATTTATTTCATGTCGTTTTGAGTCTAATGGAAATTACATGCTTGGTACAGGAAATTATGTAATGCTCAGTTTGGGACGGTTAGAATTGACTACAAGAATTAGCAGGGTCAACAAAAGGAATTAAATAGACAATAGTATGTTGGTAAAGCACTTCAGGAAGAAGGCCATTGTGGGACACTGGTACCCAATAGTGTCCAATGATTTCCATGAACATGATACAACTGGTATGATGGTTTTGAGGTAGGTATAGTCCTTGGTTGTTTGAACTTTCGATGTGAGGAAGCCTTGAAAAGGGATGGATCGCCCGGAATAGGGGATACTAGGGAACTTGGCAGGTGAGTGAATGCACAGAAGGGGATTACTGGATTTCTCGAGGGATTTTGTAATAGAGAAGAGAAGTTCGGGGATTGATTTTCTTTGGTATTTAGCATTTCCAGATGGAATCATATTCACATTGGGAGTGTGCCCTAGAACAATGACCTGATAACTGTTTACTGAGAGGAAAAGTGGCACAGGATTGTAGCGCTGGACATTGGTTGCAAGCTTTTACTATGAAAATGGATTCTGGACTTCCTGGGAAGGAAGTAAATCCTGATACTACTTTGAGGGTGGAGGTGTGAGCCTCTGGATTCCATTATTACTGATACAGGTGTTAGTATGAATCCTTTGTCGAAGTGTACGAAAAAAGACCACTTTAGCTACGCATAACTAATAGCCCTAACATCAAATATAGCTGCCAATATCTTCAGATCTGCAGTTAGTTGATCAAGACAAGAGCTGCAAAAACCAGATCTATGCATAGAAAGACATTAAGCAGTAAAAAGAAGGGTTTGCTCCATATATCCAATAGACAAGACAAGAACAATTTTTAAAAGAATTTTTTGTATTAAGGGCACCTGGGAGGAAAACAAGAAGATGTTTCCAATTCTCCTCAATGGGATGGGTTCTTGGAAGTCCTCGGCACTTCAGATCTAGCATTTCTCTCTCCTGTTGGTGTAGAAAACCCAGACAAAGATAGAACTCAAAGGGAGCTCACACAACAAATAATGGAAAATATGACAATGATAATGGCTCAAAGTCAGACCAAGAGTTTAGATCGAGAGTGATCCAATAGGCAACAAAAGGTGAAGAATGGTAGGAAAAACCCTCCTATTTATAACAAAATATTGGGTCATTCTAGATCTTGGTGCATGATTAAAATAATGTTAACCAAATATAGATCCACCTTTTATGGAATATTTTATTATATTTGTTGGAGGGAAAAAGTATTTGACTTGGGTCAAATCCCTTTATTTGTCAATAATAAATAAATAAATGATTTATTTATCTTTTTAAGGAAGTGGTTGAAGGATAATCAAATAAATAATGATTTATTTAATTATTTGGGGATGATTTGGTCATATTTAACAAGGAATATTATCTAAATAAGATTTAAATAATTATTCCTAGAAAATAATAAGATAAATAAAGGTTTATCTAATTAATTTCTTTGTTTTGGGTTAAACATGACTAGGAATAATGATTAAATTATGGTTTAATTAATTATTCCATGAGGAAAATCAAACAAATATAGGTTTGTTTAATATTTCCTTTTGGGGTTTCCTCTTTAGACCATAAACAACCTAATAAATGTGGTTTACTAAGTTATTTTACATAGTGAAAGCAATTTTACTTAGGGTAAAATAGGTCTTACATGGTGTACTTGGGTCCATCTAATGATAATAGGTTAGATGACCAAAAAATGGTGTAAAAGATTGCCCCCCAGTGTGCGAGTGTTAGGAGCAAATCGTATGACCGAAGTACGTTGTAAGAACTCAATCACCAGACATCAAGAGGGAAGTCAGAGAGAGAAATGTAAGGTAGACTAGTGTGCTGAAGAACTAGACCCTGAGGAGACGAGACTCGCAGGTGCAACAAGTCTCTTTTTATGAGAGGGTACCTGTGCTAAAGGCGGCGGGGAGGCATACCTATGCCCGCCGAGACAAAGTACAAAAGAATAGTGTGTCCAGTAAACAAGGGACCGAACCATAAAGTACAGCCGGCATAATCATGAGCCAGATAAAAATACAATGAAGAATCCCACATACATGCTGTGCCTGGGATAACAGCCAGGACTTATACAATAATATCCGAGTACATGAGATACAAATACAACCCAAATGCCCCCTGTAAATGGGGAAGGGCTCGCAAAATCTGACTGATACATGCAAATCAAAGAGGCGCTGCAAGCGGCTAAGGCCGACATCATCAAATATATGGAGCTACATCAAGGGCTGCAATGAAGAGGTCATCCGGGTATGTGGGGGGCTACCGGCAGGGCCACCCCCTCATGAGGGCTGAGACATCTCACACACACCCGGGAATCACCAAGAGCTGCTGCTGCATCACTGAACCATCAAGTATACGGATCTCGATCATGATGAAAGGAGCTGGAGCGGAGAAACAATCAAGTCAAAGGGAAATGAGAGATCCCTTTGCCTGATCCGAGGCACCGAACAAGAGTGGAAGCTGGAACCAAGGTACACCGCCCTCTAGAATTGTCTTCTGGAATGAAGGAGCTGATGTCGACAAAAGGAGGTCCGTCGTAGGTGAGGCAATGAGAGATCCTCAACTAAGGCATGAGAGAAAATAGTAGAGCGACTGACAGACGAATACCAATGATGATGATGGAATGGAGGGGACTGAGTAGCAAATGGACGACTTCCCTTGCTAGAGCATAAAGGACATGAATGACATGGTAGCGACTGACACAATATCATAAGGGATAGGGGACAGTGGGACTGAAGGTCATAATATGCGACACAAGAGAGAGACCAAGCAATGAAGGATGGAGGACTATAGCGGGGTACAAAGGGACTCGAGATAGACTCCATGAATGCGATGATGACTCAACTTGGATGCTCTAAACAAGGGTGACTCGATGGTGCTGCCACACAGTAAAGGTCCTATGGGGGACCATGAAAACATGAGTACAAGATGGTATCTCATGACGAAAATAAACACGAGCATAGATAAGTATGGAGGCCAAATGGTGCCCCTAATATGAGTGTTTCAAGTGAAGAAATTTGATTTTGAGGAGGGTTATAGTTGAGGGGCATAGGTGCCCCCAAGCATGGTGTGGTCATGCCAAAATTTATTTAGAAAAAGGGAAATCTAAACACATTTTAATGATGTGGTGTGCCATTTGTTGTCGTTATGGTTATGCAGTTTGAGAAAGGAAATGGAGGATTACCAATCTCTTTTAGGACTGCATATATGAAGAAAATGGACTTTAAGTTTTCGGGTTGGCATACTTGGTGTCACTATCCCAAAGAGAGGATTTGGAGATAATGAATTGATGCTCTCCTAGAAAACCCATAGGTTGGTCAACAACAATGTCTAAGAGATTGGGTTGCTGATGGAAGATGAAGGAACGATAAGGGGTATCATCCGTAGAGTGATCAGAAGTGATATGGGACTCTAGAGGTTCTTCTAAATGTTGAAGAATAATGGTACTAAAGTCGACATGACCAGATACACTAGGAGAGTTGTGGAGAATTGCTGCTCTTGGTCTCTCAAATGTGGGTGCCCCCTTAACCAAACATTGGGTTTCAATGTAATGGCCACAAGGTGTATGTGGTGTGAATGCATGGGTTCGATGTAAGGGGGAATAGATAAAGTCAGGGGTGGGGATTTCTTCCATAATGTCGTCATCGTGATAGAAGATGGGGTGACGGGTGGAATAAAGACCACCTGCCGTGGCGAAGCTACCTGACTCATCATCATGAGAAGAGAGGTTCACATGCACATCGTCACAAGGGGTGACAGAAGAGTAAGTAGATAAAGGATCTACTGATGTTGAGCCCAAGGTGATCGCTGAAGTAGGGTCAAGCGAAACAACAGGGGAGGGTTCAGAGGGAATGTTCCCCGAGGGTCTCATGGATGATGATAGGAAGAAAATGCTGGACGAAGGCTCCGTCATCTCGACATCAGGAGGGGGGATGTCAATGGGAGCAGTCATGTCTGGTAGTTTTGCCAAAGAAAAATGCGCAAATATGGGAGAGGTGGACTCATTACGCTTGGCCTAAAATTGGCAGACCGCGGCGAGAGAGGTGCGGAAGTCCTCGAGGCGGGGACAAAGGTGGGTGTAATGGCCATGGAGATCACACAAAGCACAAGAGTGGTTGGTGTTAATAGTCTTGGGGTTCTTGGTCACGGTCGCAGAAGGAATAGAGGCTTCCGGGACCATGGACTCAGGGAACGCGACATTAACCATGGGCTTGAGATGAAGCAATTCAGGACAGGTATGGGTGGCGTGACCGAAAACATCACACAAAGCACACTGGATGGTATGCTGTGGAGGTCGAGGAGGGGCCGGGTTTGTCGGGGCAGCCTTGTCCTTTGATGCCCCCTTGCGAGCTTTACCCTTCTTACTCGAAGCGGTCGCAACAGGAGGTGGTTCCTGTTGAGGTGACTGAGGCACTGTTACAGCGGGAGAAGTCATGGGGACCGGTTGAACCGGGGTCAAAGCAATATAAGGTTTGGGTTGACCAGGCAAGGTTGCGACTGGAGGATCATGGTACCAGATGGGAATCCCAAGGGTCAGGTTAGGAAGAGAGAGGGTTGCCATGACCGGTACCGTGTACACTCCTGGTGGGGGAGCTAGGAACGGTATCTGACCAGAGGGGTAATGGCCAGGTGGGACGACTCCTAAATGGATAAGGCTTGGAGGAACCATTCGAGGAGGGTAAAGAGGCTCATGAATACCAGCTGCAGGTGAAGGGCTAGGAGCAGGTTGCGGAGAGCGCGGTTGCTGACTAGCCGAAGCAGGTTGCTTGAGAGCAGCCCGAGACGATTGCATCATGCAAACATTCGATGAGCTGGGGTCAGAGACAGGAGGAGGAGGAAGACCAGGGAAGGTTCCAAGCAGGGAGGAATCTTTGTAAACACCGGGGGAGACACTGGTCAAGGAATCGACGGTTTTCTTGTTGGCTACAGAAGAGATGGTCGTCTCAGGTGAGGTCTGAGATTTTGGCTCATGATATGTCAACTGGTCAATGGTGACTATCTTTCCATTATGAGGGAAAGAAATCTTGCGGAAAACCGCGGATGGGACAGCAGACATAGCATAGGTGTAGCTCCGCCCCAAGAGAATGTTGTAATCTAGAGGGGTGTCAATGACTTCGACGTCAACGCAAACAGTCTTGCCTGCAAGAGTGATAGGACAATTACGGAAGAGGCCAATGGGCTGGGAGGCGTGGCCATCCCACACTCGAAGGGTGATCGTGGAAGGGGCCAACTCAGGAGATCTGAGTTGCTTCCAAACCGAAGCGGACATCACGCAGGTGGATGCCCCCTCATCAATTATACACCGGGAAACGTTAGCGTTTCGGATTTTTACTGGGATTTGGAAGGCGATGGAAGCAGGAAGAGGAGGATGTTCTGATTGATGGGTGTCGAAAACAATCATTTGGTCATCAGCAGGATCTACAGCGCCCATGGCAGATAGCAGAGCCTTATTTTGGGAAGGGCACGACCGGAGGAGTTCCAATGTGGAAATGGTAGCAGGAGACTGCGCCAAATCATCTACTATGCTATACGAATGAGCAGCTCGACCAGAAGCAGCATTTCAGCGTAATGGTCCCTTAGGAATCTTGGTATGAACCTCAACTTTGGGCTGAGGGATATGAAAGGGACAATTGGATGTCGAAAGAGGATCTGTAGAACCTGAAGAAGGGGACTCGGGGGCAGACTGAGCGGAAGGTGTGGGGTACTGGCGAGATCGAGTTTGAAGGTTAAGGTCGACGGTTAGAGGTGGATCAGAGTTCATCATGAGGATCTGGTAATTGGAGGAACCAGAAGGGGAAGGTTGAGTGGCCACCTGTCCATTAGGTGGTTGGGTAGCCACGAATCCCTGCTGTGCATCCACCTGTGCTTAAGGGGGCGGTGACTGCTGTTGCAGGGGTTGAGAAGGCAAGGGAGGCGGAGGTGCTGATGCTGGAGGAGATGGAGCACCAAACTACGGATACAAATAATAATGGGGTTGGGTAACAGTATCGTGATCAGGAGGTTGGGCCAAAAAAGGAGGTATGTTGTATCCGGATACGTGCTACCAGGAGGGGGACAAGTGCGGGAGGTGCTGCCCCCTCCCCCAGGAAAACCATAACCCATGGGAGGTTGGGCATATGGATGAGAGAGAGCTCCAACGATACCGTCGGCGGCATGAGGTGTTCCCTGTGCATTGACACCACCAGGTCTGGGGAGATCAGGTAGAACGGTATAAACATAACCTGTCTGAGCGTAGATCAAGTCATATTTTAACGCCAGTTGGAGGGCGGCTTCTTCGGTTTGGGGAAAATGCGATGCGACATCTTTCCCGATAGGAGGCAAGAGAGATCTAAGGAACCAGTCCATGTAGACACGGTCTTCGAAAGTAGGGGATTGACATAGGCTCTTTCTTCGCCGCCATTCCTGGACATGATCGGATAGGCGGGTCACAGATGATTGACAGAAAGAAGTCAAAAGTTCGATACCAGTGTCATAACGAAGGGGAAGCTGGAAGTAAGATAAAAAAGCCCGGGCAAGAGTCGCAAAGGTGGTATGAGAGGAAGTGGGCTGATCAACATACCACTTAGAAGCCGCGCCTGTAAGCGTTTATTGGAATAACCGAAGACGGATAGAGTCATCGGTAATGGAGGTAGATGAACACCACATGTGGAAAGATCGAACATGATTTGAAGGATCTTCTCCAACAAGGCCTTCAAACTTTGGGATGTCAGAAGGGAGCTTTGTCGGCATAGCAGGCCAACTAGCGTCATGGTGTATAGGGTCATTTGTCAACCAGTCCAAATCGAGGAGGCTGAGGCCTACCATGAAGGGGAGCAAGGGCGCAGCCGAGGTAGTTCCTATGGCGGTTCCGCTAGTATTAGTCCCGACATTAGGGCTGGGAGTATCGCTAGTGTTAGGCCCTAGACCAGACATAGTGAAGGTGACAGGGGGAGAACTGGAAGTAAAAGGAGAACCCAATGAAGTGCGGACTCGGAGGAGGACTAACTCGATGACGGAGGGAAGGAGTAGGTCGACCGACCAGAAAATGAGGGTGAAGGCCAAGAAGTCTCTGGGATGTGCGCCTTGGGGGCGCAATGGTGACAACACAAACATGGCACAAGGGGAAGAAGAATGACCAACAAAGGCAGGGAGGTGCAGAATCAAGAGAGTACAATGTCGAAACAAGGGCAGATAGGTGCAATGTTAATTGATTTTAAAGTCTTTTCCTGGCGGTGTAAAGCAGGCTCTTCTTCACTTAGGGTGAGTGTGTGGCGTGTGTTAATTTTAATTTTTAAACCCTTTTCGTTTTGAGAGCAAGAGAAAAAGTGTGCTCTGTAACTGAAAATAAATCTGCAGAGAACAATATATATTGCTGAAATGACAGAAAATTAACAGCTAACAATGCATCAATTTAACCCAAAAAGGCGGGTCTATCAAAACTAGTCTAATAGAGGGAAAAAATCTAGTCAAAACACACTATAAAGAGGCCAATAGATCTAGGGTAAAAAGGGACAGGGATATAAAGCAGAAAACTGCTGAAAAGGGGGGCAAAACACAGCCAAGAGGCAGAGGCAAGGTGGCTGGAAAAAAGGAGGGAATCAGCAAAAAGCAGATGGGGCAAGGTGGAGGCCCTAAAGGTAGATCCAAACAAATCTTCAGGAGGTGATTTGAAAGGGAGAAGAGCTGATTAAAAGGGATCTGAAAAGGAGGTATCAGATCTGAAAAAAGGGGGGGCTGAAACTCTGAAAAAACAGACACCTGAAACAGTTAAAACTCTTCCACAAAAAGTGGAGGGTACTAAAGCCCTAGGGCCAGGGTTCCCACTTGCATGAGTAAAAAGATCAGAAACAGTCTAAACTAAAGTAAGACTGTGAGACTGAGAACCCTACGTAAGCCGTAAAACCCAGAATGTACAAATTTAAAAATTCCTGCAAAAGCTCCAGGGCCGCAAGCTTTGACCTCTTTTTCACTGCCCAGCTTTGGTGGGACCTCTACGACTTGAAGCCCAGACGTATTTTGGGCCAAAAAGTGCGACCTACACTTCCAAGACTCTCTGCATGGCAGATTACAGAAAAAGTTGCCGTTCGGCGAAGTGACTGATGTCCGTCACTACAATAGGTCCGTAAACACAGGGAAGTTAGAAATTTTAATGTTTTAGGTTTTTATAGGGGAAAAACACCATGAAAATAGGAAAAAAAAAAGCTGAAAAGAAACCCTAGGGTCTGAAGTAGCTGGATATGCAGGAATATGAAAAACGACAGCGGTCGTAATTGAAAACCCGTGTGGAGTCGCCAATTGTTAGTATGAATCCTTTGTCGAAGTGTACGAAAAGAGACCACTTTAGCTACGCATAACTAATAGCCCTAACATCAAATATGGCTGCCAATATCTTCAGATCTGCAGTTAGTTGATCAAGACAAGAGCTGCAAAAAACTAGATCTATGCATAGAAAGACATTAAGCAATAAAAAGAAGGGTTTGCTCCATATATCCAATAGACAAGACAAGAACAATTTTTGAAAGATTTTTTTGTATTAAGGGCACCTGGGAGGAAAACAAGAAGATGTTTCCAATTCTCCTCAATGGGATGGGTTCTTAGAAGTCCTCAACACTTCAGATCTGGCATTTCTCTCTCCTGTTGGTGTAGAAAACCCAGACAAAGATAGAACTCAAAGGGAGCTCACACAGCAAATAATGGAAAATATGACAATGATAATGGCTCAAAGTCAGACCAAGAGTTTAGATCTAGAGTGATCTAATAGGAAACAAAAGGTGAAGAATGGTAGGAAAAACCCTCCTATTTATAACAAAATATTGGGTCATTCTAGATCTTGGTGCATGATTAAAATAATGTTAACCAAATCTAGATCCACCTTTTATGGAATATTTTATTATATTTATTGGAGAGAAAAAGTATTTGACTTGGGTCAAATCCCTTTATTTGTCAATAATAAATAAATAAATGATTTATTTATCTTTTTAAGGAAGTGGTTGAAGGATAATCAAATAAATAATGATTTATTTAATTATTTGTGGATGATTTGGTCATATTTAACAAGGAATTTTATCTAAATAAGATTTAAATAATTATTCCTAGAAAATAATAAGATAAATAAATGTTTATCTAATTAATTTCTTTGTTTTGGGTTAAACATGACTAGGAATAATAATTAAATTATGGTTTAATTAATTATTCCATGAGGAAAATCAAACAAATATAGGTTTGTTTAATATTTCCTTTTGGGGTTTCCTCTTTAGACCATAAACAACCTAATAAATGTGGTTTACTAAGTTATTTTACATAGTGAAAGCAATTTTACTTAGGGTAAAATAGGTCTTACATGGTGTACTTGGGTCCATCTAATGATAATAGGTTAGATGACCAAAAAATGGTGTAACAACAGGCATCTTATCCTTTTATTTTCTCGTTTAGAAAATGTGTATATGTGTATACTATTGTAAATACTACAATGTGTTGTGTTATAAATCTCTAGTACATAGTATGATTGTCATGATAATATCAAACCTCCGAAAGGTGTTATTCATAATAAATACCGCAATGAGCCGTTTTATAAATATCCATGGGAAGTATGTTTGCTTTTCGAAGAGTTTTGTTGAGGTATATGTGTGATCAACATCGAGAATGGTGTCCCGAAGGGAGGGTTCTGTGAATATCCATGGTGAAAATTCCATTTAATAAAGTTAAAAATAATAACCACTCTGATGGATACTTATTCCGTGGCCGAATGTTGAGAAAAAATCACAAAGTGGGTGTTCATTTAGGTTATTATGGCTAAAGGAAATTGGAAAAGGCAATGGAAAAGGCTTTGGAAAGGAAAGAGACATTATTTGGCACATTTATTTATGAAAATAATGGAAATTAGGAGAAAATGAAGGTGAAAGGTCACAAGTTGCATGTGAGGAGGAAAATGAAGAAAATAAAGGCCTCTTCTATAAACAGGCTTCTGAGAACCAGTTGTTACCTTTTGTTTGTGCATTTTTTGGACCTCTCTCATTATTATCTCTCTCTCTCTTTCTCATTCTTGGACACTTAGAATTTCTTGGAGCATTTTGGAATTTGAGCAAGAAAGGCAAGAAAGTAGGAGGAAGGAGGAAGCAAGCAAGGAGGAGCAGGAATCAAGAAGTTACAATAGGATTCTTAGTAGGTATCAATTTGCATGTGTATTTTCCTTGTTAGATCTGGCATGCATGGTATTGAATGTGGTTCTTTTATGTTTTGGCATGGTTTTTTTCCAGATGTGACAATGTTTTTAGCCTAGCCATGCCATTTATGGATAACCATGGTGTTGTGGAGTTCTCATGTTTTGGTTTAGTTGGATTATCCGTTGGATTCGAAGCTGAGTGGGGTGGATCTGCGAATTGATATAACACATGGCCTAGTAACACCTGAACTGAAATGTGGGTTGCAGTAAAGTTGGTTAATGTGTTTCCTGAGTGGGCCTAGGAATCCTTGACTAGTGAATGGCGAGATATACGATAAATCCTAGAGGCGGGTTGCCTCGATTTTGGGCCTAGTGATCCAGTTTTGGATTGCGGTAAACAATGAAAGGTGGGTGCTCCGTGTTGGGCCTAGTAGTCCCAGAATGGGATGTATGGTAAATCCTAGAGAGTATGTCTTTGTTTAGGGCATAGTGACCTCTGATTCTGACTATTGGTTGCGGTAAATCCTGAGAGACTAGGAGACATGAAAATTCCTCATGGTTTAGGCGAAGAGAATCTAGTGATATCCATGCTTGTGTTGGCTTAGTGATCGGGTGTAGATCATGGTAAAGACAATTATGACATGTTTATTGTGTTGGCCTAGTTATTCGGGATGGATCACGGTAAAGCCTGATTTCTATTGATGAGGGTGAGGTAGTTTAGCCTCGAGATGCCATGGTTGGTTCTTTTGGTTGGAGGCTCACATTCATGCTTGGAATATGACATAAGGGTGATTGGATGAAGAGAGATTTGGCTCAGCCAATCTATGGTTAGGTGGAACGTGGAAGTCCTATCTCCAGTTGGTTTTTATGTCCATAAATGAGAAGCTCTTTCCTTTGGTATTTGGTATGCAAATGTATTGTTTTATGTATGTATTTTATTGTTGTTGTATCTATTATATTTCTATGGTTATTGTGCTGGTTATAAGCATGTATTTGATCAGTGATGATCTATGGATCTATCCATGTTTTTACTTGTAAATGAGTGCACAATGTACCTATGGTCAAATAGATTGTATTGAAGCTAATGATGTAAGGGAGCATTGATTCTTAGCGATTCTTAGATAAGTATGAGACCCCTATGCTTAAATCTTCTATTTACACCTGTAGATTTAATGTTTGTGACAAGGTTGAAAAAATGCTTGTCACGGCTAGGAGGGGTCCAGCTGAGTTCTCGTTGATGTGATTTATTCCACATCATTGTCCTATTGTTATTTATCATCCCTTAAGTTTTCATGAATTTCTGGGTAGTGACTTGGGCTCTAGGCCTAAAAATGTGGTTCAGATCCCAGACCCGCAGGCACAAAATTAGGGTTTTGGGGCCGCAGCTGCAAGCATGCAGTGTTATGCATGGGGATATAGCCTACTGGCCACATGCATGTAGTGTTATGCTTGCGGATATGACTCAAAGAGGTGAAAATGTTAGAGTAATCCAGGGGTAAGAGGCCTGAAAGGTTGGGTTAGCTCTTGGGGGCGTCAATGATGATGTACAAGGTTTGTATGTTATGTTTTTGTTCCACTTCCTTAACCTAGGAGGTTGTATCCCATATAGTAGCCTTTCGTCACATGTTTACCTTGGTTGACCGGTTACTTGGGTAGATGTGGGAAGGGGGTGTTACAATTTCCTTAAGCTGCAACTTCAGTTCCACAACTTTGGAGTGCTCATCCTATAAGTTTCCTTTGAGGTTATTGTTGCTCCTGGTACCAACTCAATAGAGAAATCCACTTCCCTTTGAGGTGTTAACTATGAAATATCTGCTGGAAATACATCTCTAAATTGTTGCAAAACCGGATACCTATTCAAAAATTCATCATCATCAACATCCTTCTCCTTATCACTAGAAACATGCACTGCAAATAACACACACCCTTTCCTACAACTGCGCTCAACCTACATAGCTGTAACCATTCTTACTGATGTAGGATTCTTCTTTCCCCGAAATATTCTCTTCTCTCCATCATCATCCAAGCACTCAATAACCTTCTCATAACAATCTACCTTGGTACTGTGAGTAAAAAATTAATACATACCCAAAAGTATAATGTATGATCCCAATGGAAGCACATTTAGACGTGTTGATGTAGGCATGCCATTCATCTCAATTGCAAAATCTATCACCCAATGAGGAACTATTTTCGTGGTCCTTGTCAACAACTGCACAAACCAAGAATTTGCATTCACTTATTTATCCAAGCCACCCTTATCCACCAGTTCAGGACTAACATAAATATAAATATATCCAGGATCAATCAAAATCGAAACAACTCAATCACAAATCTTACCTTCCATCTCAATAATGGATGCCCGATGATTTGTCTGCCTGTTAACAAGTGCCACATAAATCAAATGAATGTTATGACCAACATCCCAACTTTTTCCCCCTCCTGAGCACTATAGATCTGAGGCTTTCCACCATCGTATAATGGAAAATCCTTCTTGCGATGATCTTTGCTGCAAATCCAACACTGCAATGGTTGTCTGCCAATACCTTTATTCTCCTGCTCTCTAGGCTGAGGTCCATGTCCCTTCTTAGCTGCACTGAACTTCTTGCAAGGAGCCACATTTTATTTCTCACTTGCACCTTGAGGTATTTCCACTTTAGAGGCCATTTTCGATTAGCCTTCTCATTCCCTTTTAAATCACTCTTAGGCTCAGACTTTCACTTCAAATGCTCATAACAATTCTTCAATTTACTGATAACTTCTTCCAATGACTGATGCTCATCATACTCAATTTTATCCTTGAATTCTAAAGGTAATCCACTTATGAACCTTTGAACCTTCGTCTTCTCATCCTTGAGGTAAGGCACATACCTCAATAGCTCCAGAAATTTGGTCGTGTACTCTTCATCTATCATAGAACCCATCTCCATCTCATAAAATTCCTTGGCCTTTCCATCATAGTATCTCTTGGACAAGTACTTCTTTCTGAAGAGTCTTTTAAACTCATGCCAACTCAACGCTTCTACCTTGATGCCACTGAAATGCTTCATGTCTTTCCACCAGATATATGCCTTCACTTTGAGATTTAAAATAATTATCCTGAATTTCATATTCTTTGAATAATCGTTTAATTCGAATAAATTCTTCATTTCAAGCAACCGTGCTTCTGCATCCTCTGGTTTCTTAAGCTCTCCATCAAATATAGGAGGCTTGGCTTTCTTGAACTCATTTGGAAAGTTTCCCTCTCACTCCTCCTGTAAGGATGATGGCAATGATGACCATGATATATATTTGAACCAGAACTAGAATAGAACCCATAACTACTACCTCTCCTATCAGGGGTATCCAACCGTCTGCCACCTCTGACCTTGTCATCCCTGTCCAACCAGTGCCTTGATTGAGACTTGCTACCATATTCCACATTAGTCCTTTCATCCTGTCCATTATTGATCCTTTGTTTTCCCCGTCTCTACAAATCTGATAAGCTCTAAAGGATAACTGCATTTAACTCAACTTGCTTGTCCTAAGATATGAAAAATCTTTCTTGTGACTGAATTATCCTGTCATTATCTGCCTTGAAACTTCTGATTTGTACCTTCAATATTTTCAGTGTATCTATTATGTTAAAAGAGTACTCATCTCCTTGCTACTTAAATGATATATAAGGAGAGTCATGGGAACTACAATCCACCATTTTTCTCATCATATTTGATCTTCTGTCTCCTGCAAACATACCACGTTAGATAAACTAAATAGAAACATAATCAAACATACCTTAATGATGTTCAGGGGAGGCTATCTCATATGCACAAATTATTCTGGATTATCACGATATATATATATATATATATATATCCTCCTACTAAAACTGTTGATACAACCTTCTCTTTGCTTTCCTTTGCTCGTGATTTTCTTTCCTTTTCTTTTCCTTTTCCTTCCTTTCCTTGTCTTTGCTTGCTTACTTGTTTTCACCTCTTGGATCTCTCTCTCTCTCTCTCAAAAATTGATCCAAGACAAAAACTTATAAAAATATGTGAAGTGGTTCTCTGACGCCATTTTATTATTAATGTCTCAATTTTCTTCATTTTCCTTAATTTTTCCTCCAATTTCCTTAGCATGAAATTTTGTGTCCCTCCACCTTCCTTTTCTCCAATTTTCCTTTATTTCCCATAACTAAATGCCAATTATTAACTCTTTTCCTTTGCCAATTTTCATAACCATAATTAAGGCAAGAGTGATGCCCATTATAGTTCTTGCCCAACATTCAACTTGGAATATGTGTCCCATGACCTTGGTCTTATTTTTCCTTTATTATCATTTATTACATGAAATTTAACCCGAGGTTGTTACAAGGTAGAAAAAACCCTCACTACCAACATATCGATTTATCACATGGTTACAATATGTGCAATAAGTCATATTAGTCACATTCAGGAAACCTTCAAGAGTGAAGCCATTACGACCTAAGGATAAATTCTCATCATGTTACCTACCCTTGATCCCGGCTCCAACATTAACATGACCTTCCAATCCTCACAACAAACATAGGGACCCTCTGGCTTATCCATGACACCCCAAGCTTACTGATTCAAACATATAGGAAAACAAGGATTCAACCAGAAACTCAGTAATAACCAGGACCATAAATCTATCAATCCTATTAATTTGGGAGCACACCATACATATAAAGGCTCTTAGAAAATTACAAGTAGGCATGTGGAAATTATGCAACCAACACAACCATTAAAGTCAGATTTACCTTCTCATATGGAATCACTAGCAAGAATACCATTTCATAACATAAATAAAAAACACAAAGTTTGTTATATACATTCAATAGGAAGGGTCATAGATACATAGTTCATCAACTTTTATTTTATTATCTGTTCAAACTACATTACATAATTGGAAGACCTCAAGAGACACTTATCTGATTTTAATCAAATGTTGTTGACTATTGATGAAGGGTGAGCCACGTTCCACCCCACCTATGCTTAGATGTACTACTCTGTTTCTTGTAGTTGGCCACATTCAAGCTAGACCATGAAGCCATGATGGAAGTTCTCACACGAAAAATACAAGGTAGAGTTTTGAAGCCAATCTCCTTCGTTAAGTCAGATCCATCAATCCTCCTTTCTATCAGTATACCTGCTCTACACTATAATTAATTCACTTTTTCTCTGTGAGAACCTTTTCCACAAGTGATTCTTCTCCTACACACATACCCACATGTCTGTTGTTCTGTACATACCACCACGAGATATTCCTCTCTCCATGGAAGAATGTTTCTCCATGAGTAATTCCTATACCGTGAGGAAGCTTCATTATTTCCCCTCTCCATTCTCTATTATCGCAAGAGGATTTTTCTCCTTACACACCCCGAAATGCTTCCAAACTATTCTTATTTGTCTCTTCTTGTCTTTCACGAGTCAGGTCCCTTAATAGGTTTTCTGTCAGGCATGTGCATGCATAGTCATATTAGAAAAATTCGGTTTCCAGAAATATTCTTAGAAATAGGCTACCCATACCTTTTGAGCAGTCTTGGTACTACTACCCATTATTTTCACAACTGATAGCAGTTCTCACTACACCTTCCCATTGGATGTTTTCTTGGGAAACTTTGACAATCTTGAGCCTTATGAACACTTGTTTCAACCAATAATCCATTTGAAAATATTAATCCTCAAAATCTCATTGTTGGCTTCCCTCCTCCTTATGACTTCATATGGTCCATATTGTATCAAGGTTTCACCACTTCATCAACTGATATTTAAATTATAATTATGATTATTCAATATTTTGCCCATTTACATTTACATGCTTGTATAGGAGTCAATAACTTAATAAATTACAATTACAATATCAATGGGGATATAGAAAAAGGGAGGTTACAATCCAATCCCCCTTAAAGGAACATGGTCCTTGATGTTCACACCCTCTTAGGTTTCATCTTCAATAACATTGCACCATTTTAGGTGCTCTTTTGTTCATTTTAGCATCCTTCCGTTGCACTAGCATCCTTCTCTGTATCAAAATCATTATTCAAGTTCTTTTTCCTTTCCACTGCTCCAATAATGGAATTTTCTTTGCAGTTTGGTCACTTTAAAAAATTTGACATTCCTACAACACTTATCGGCAAAAAAGTGTATCACAAACCATTTTCTAAGCATAAATTTTTTCCTAATTTTTCACAAATCTATAAATTTTTTTTATTTAACCATAATACTTATCTATATGGCTATTATTTTCTTCGTCAAGCTTCCATAGGTAACAAGTTTATCTAATTGTATACATCAGACATACCCATTTTGATGTCCTGTAAATCCACTTCCTTAAGTGATCTACCTAAGCAAGAGTTTTTTTGTCTTAGGTCCAATATCACTTCAATGGCCTTGTTCTTAGGCTCTTTGATTCTCGACCTTTAGATGTTCTAACCAGGGAATTCACCATATCCCTCTAAGGAGGTGTTACATGGAATACTTGCGAGTCTTCCGTTGCGCCACTCAGTTTTATAACCATCACCATTCCTCCCTGGATAGATACATCAACTCACGTGTATCATATGCATACAGTTCCCATGAGATTTATAAAAAAAATCAATTATAATTTTTTTATTTTCAGAACTTGCTTCATATGGAATCCAAGTCTCACAACCAAGAGAATCTTTTCCTAATGTTTAGCTCTTTTTAGGTGATGACATTCCCATCCTTCATCAAGGGCTTACATTATGTGTCATACCCAAGGAATTGTATGTGCAATATACATTTTCACACTTAGTTGAAATGTTAGTTTATTTGGTATAAAATTATTTCAATATATCATTTATAACAATCACTGAATTGGTTTTAGAACCATCACAAAATCAGTCATTAATTCATGTTTAACCGCATACTATGCAATTTGAAAGGAGACATCAATGCACTAAAAAAATAATTCCATTTCATGTTGTAGCTATTTCAAAAAACCTATGAAACTTAGAATTTTCATGCCAATAGTTTATATTAGCTCAATATTGAAAATTTAATTATCACTTTATCCTTTACATATAGTGTTATGCAAGATTTATGATTGTAGATAAAATTATCTCCCCTAGGTCCGGTGGCTAACCTAGAATAACAGAGAAACACGGAACCCCATGATTTCCTTAAAGTAAATATATGATGTAATGAAACCTACCTGGAATCCGTTGCATGCTTCACTCCTTCTTTAGCTTGAATGCTCCAATTCCAGCTCTAATTGCCAAAATTAGAACCTGCACAACCAAACAACACAAGCCAAGAAATTACGAGATCAATGAAGTATCATCTAAGTACTCTATTTAATAGATCAACATGGTATTGAAATACATGAAATAACAACATCACATATAGGAAAACATAGAACTCTTTGCATTAATATAAATGGAGGGAAATTACAACCATAAATAGGTTTTGATCTTGTAGAAGAGCTCCTCCAAGCTGTATTGTTCTTTCTTTGTCATAAAGTGCACCTTCAATCACCCTAAATTCCTGGAGCATGAAATGATGTCTCTCATAACAACAACATAAGGGTAGAATCACTCTCCAAAAGCCAACCCCTTGCATATGGAAGGCTGTAAATGTATAGAGGAGTGGGATAAGTTGGGAGTTCTTATCCAATTTCCAATCTAAGGTTTTAGATCCACCTTTGATGGGAGGATGGGATCAGAGGATAAGGGATGGAAACTCCAAGTTAGGGTAGGATAGGATCTGAATGTTTTATCTAAGGTAAATGGTTGTAAAAAATTCTAGAAGCTTTTGGAAGAAGAGGCTTCCGAAATTTCTCTCTCTTCTCCAAAATTTATACAACCAACATAGGTGCAAAGGGGAGAAACTTGTAGGTGATGAACGCAGTCCACAATGGAGAAAGTTGTAGGCAAATGGATTCCAATAAGAGTTCATGGAGAATTGGTCCTAAAAAAGGCTCAGATGATGCAGTTTTAGGCAGAAAATTTGGGGAATGAAAGAGGCATGCTTAGGGATTTGTGCAATGATGATGAAAAGGGGGAATAGGATGCTGATTGATCGTATTAGGAGGCCTATTGATTGGATGTGACAAATAGCCTATAACATATAGGTTACAATAATACACACTGCAAGAATGGAGACAAAACATATTAACATATTAAAACATGGCCACTCAGGGCCGACACAACACAAAAATGAGCCCTTCATTGTCCTTGTAGTCCCTCGGAGCCTCTCCTTCTTCGAGTGCATTGTGTGCCTTAGTGAAACCAACATTAACAACTTCTTTCAGAGACCTAGCTAGGTCGAAGACTTCTTCAGTGATCTGCCTAGTCAAACAAGGTTAAATCACAGTCGCACTTGAGTTGTTGTGACTCAATGAGTTCTTAACCATTCCCATTTCAAAGTTACACTCACAACCTCACATGCTTCATAATTTTCACAAACACACATTATTTTTCATTACATACTCCATTATTTCTTTCCTTGACTAGTGAGTGTACTACTCACCCATCTAACTATTCTCCATCAAGATACCTCATACACATGTTTAGTATTTTTATCAAATTTTTTTTGCTGGAATATATCTACCTTTACCATACCATTATTTAACAGTAATGACTCGTGCATTTATTCATACCATTAAAGATACAACTTAATCCCGAAGCAACGCTTACTGATTCATTCAATTTACATGTTTTTGTAGTTTCCATGCTTTCATGGATGTCATTACCATGCATGTTCAATTGGAAATTATTCAAGGGTATTTTGATGGTGGAGGCACTTCCTTGCCTCAAGTCCTATTTACAAAAAGGGATCTTGTTGAACCCTTAGTTAAACTGAGAGGGGGGGGGGGGGTGAATCAGTTTAATACATTCATGGACTTTTAAAACTTTCTTTTAAACTTATTTACACCTCCATTTCATGATCAACTTATTATATAATGAAACCACAATCTTAATAAGTGAGCAACAAGTATTAAGCAGATTTAAATACAGAATATCAACACATAATCATCATACATATGGACAACAGATATAAGTGGAAACCCATAAGGGAGAAAACCACATCTTATTATTGTTGTGATGCAAAGGCAAGCTCCAACTCCCTCTCACCACTGATTTTCTGTAGGCTCCAACCTACTGGAGGCTACTACCTCAATTCTGCAAGCTACAAAGTGCCAGGAAGCTCCAACTCCCGTCTGTTTTCTGCAGGCTACAACTGGACATCTATCAAGCTACAACTTGATATGGAAGCACCAACTCCCTCACACTACAATAAAATCAAATGCTGATTTACCTAGATATCAACTCTGTTTTTCTCCTTCTTCATTACTGTCCTTCCAACCTTCATTTCTACTTTAAATCATCTCTGGATCTTCACAACTTCTCTATCTGCTCCTTCTTCTTCTTCCACTCTCTAACCTCTTTATGCATATGACAATAACATCATTTATAGAGATCACCTCATCGCTGTTTGCATTTCATATGGGAATATGAAATGAACAGGTATGACTCTTTGCCTTCCACCTTCTCATTTTCTCGCTCAGCACATTCAGGATGTTACAATACTATGTACTCATTTCAGTATGACATTGGAGTTTTGTTTTGCTTTATGGAGACTTGCCTTTGCATCACATACAATAAAATAATTACTTCATTTACATTTACAGTTACAACAAATATATTTCACCCAACCCTTTCATCTCTTTGCTCGTTGTGCATTTGTCTTTTCTGCTGCTGTTAGAGTCATTTCGGTTCTTGCTATTACATTCAACACAGTTCTGCATAACTATCATTTTGGCATAACTCGACTCAGCTGTTGTGTTTCCAACAGTGCCACCATATTCTCCTTTTTCCTGACTCTGCCTCTTTTTCTCGTGCCCACAACGTTCAACCTTCACCGCTCTTCTAAACACTCGATTCTGCCCTTTTCTCTGTGTCGGGTCCTTACTCGAGCCTTTCTACCTGCGTTCATACTTTCTTCCATTATCAAGGCGGAACTGCTTTACTCTCTACACGTAGTGTCGGGTCTTATTCTACCCGAGTCCTTCTGCCGTGTTCAATCTTTTCTTCATAAACTGTTCTTGCTGCATCAACCACTATTCTGCACGAGTGTCGGGGCTTATTACTTACCTGAGTCTTTTCTTGCATTCAAGCTTTCCTTTTTGTACACCTGAGTCAACTCTCTGTGTAGCTTTACTTCTTTGTAAACAGGTGTATCCAGAGAGAACCCTGGATCTGAATTGTATTACGATAAAACTTCTGAATGAAATCGCATCCGACCTCCTTTATCGCATTTCGGTGTTTTCGGCGTGGTTCTACGTTATATTCAGCGCTTCCATTCTCCGATGCGATTTCTTAACAAAAAGGCCTTACATCCGGATTTGAAATTCTATGCAATTTAACTCTGAAACTACATCGCATCCACTTTCTATCGCATTTCGGTATTTCAATTGTTCTTTGCTATATGGCTCCTTTGCTCTCCGATGCGATTTACAAAGGGAAAATCCATACTCCTGGACTTTAAATCTCTTAAATAATAGCTCTGAGCTGCATCGCATTCGACCCCTTTATCGCACTTCGGCAAGTCGGCCTTTCAACGTGGTTTATGAGTGCTATCTCTTCTGAGCTTTGCGATCTGTGATATGCGATTTGAGAAAAAGGGTTTGAGTCCCACAGGGGGTGCCACGTCACTGCCACGTCATCAAGATTTATTTGCGATTTGTGGGGTCAGGTCCACGTCTTCTCCCATGTCACTTGCCACGTCATCTTTTGTACTTCGCAGTTCGCAATTTCGGCTATCGCATCGCAATATCGGCTATCTCAATATCGTATCGCAATATCGCTGTCACAATATCCATTGCTCTTGCTTCCGATTTGTGATCTAATATCGGCTGATGTGATCATCACCGTTGATTTGCCCAGATCTGCGGTCCTCGTTGCTCTTTGCAATTCAATTGTATTTCTGCCCCGCTTATCTTACGATGAATCATATCCGTCCATTTCTTGCCTTTGTTGTTGCAATCTAATCGTGACCGTCCGATCATCTCACTTGGAATTCTTCAAAGACTTCTCTGCCTTAGTCTATTTTCCGTTTGTTTACGCTGTCCCGCTCTGTGACACCGGTTCCTCCACGCTACTCCTTCTGAGCTTGTTCTGTATTCTTCAACGTGATTCTCTCCTGAGCTTTATACTGTTGCCGCTCTGCAACACCAGTTCCTCCATGCTGCTCTTCCCTGAGCTTTATTCAGTTTCTAAGTGCGTTAATCTCTCCTGAGCTTGTTCTTCTATTCGCTATTCACTCCGACTTGGGATTCTTTCCCTTGCTGCACGCCTTAAACGTGTCGATCTCTCCTGAGCTTGTTTTGCTGCCTTTGCTCCTTTTCTTCCTTAACTACTTCTCTGTTGCCTCTGCTTCTTTCTGCTGCCTTTGTTGCCTTTGGTGCCTTCTTAGCTGCATTCGCTGCCTCTGCTATATTCGCTGCCTCTCTACATTCTTTCTGGCGATAGTCTAATCTTGCTCCCGCCCTCTATTTTATGCTTTCTTACGCATTATTACTCCACTTCTTCTTTGCCTTATTCTTGGTTCTTCTCACTCCTTTGCCTTAGTGATAGTTCGGGGCCGCTCCTTTCACTCCAATGACAAAATTTACAATAGATCTTTCAATTTAAAATTCTTGAGAACAATCTTCATCATTTCCTAATGCATAATGTCATTCATGCGCCGATTTTTATTCAAATTAATTCCACACACGTGCTTTGACACTTATAATCAACAACAAAATTAAATCAATTGACATGTGAAATCATTCAACAATAACTTAGCATATATCAACAATATTCAACATGCTCAAGTTGAAAGTACTTCGCCCTTTAACTTCTTTCAGAAGAAGGGAATAACAACCAAACTTCTTCTTATGACAACCTGGGGGTCCCTCTCCCTTCCACCCCTATGCATACAAGCCATTTTAATCTTGGGCACACCAAGATCATTATCCCTTTTGGTATCAGTTATGCAAGCATTATTAGGCCTTTATAATTTTATACATTCCAACCGTTTTCATTCTCAACTAAATATAAATAGGAAGAAAGCTAAGGGTTCTCTATTTTAAATTTTCTTTGCACAACTTTGATTTCATGGCACTCTACTCTATTGTCTGAGTAGTTACTTTCAACCAGGATATTCATCCCCACTTGGATTCATCCCATCATTCTACGTGACACAAATACTTCATAAAAATCGATTAGCATCTAACATATCAATCCAATGCAATCATATTTATATCAATGATTCAAATTTACTCTTAACACAGTGAGAATACATAGCTATTATATTCATCTTTTGGTATCTCTGTATCTTCAGTAAGAGCTTTCTGATAGTCCTTCGTTGCAATGTTCAACAACTCTTGTTCATTCAAGAAACACCTCACTCATGCTCATCCACATGTTTGTGCAATACATGTACCTTTCTTATTCATAGGCATTCATGAAATGTTAAAACAACCTACCATATGAGAACTTATAACTATTTAATGATAGGTCACATAGGTACAACATGTTTTCCTCTTTCATATGACAACAACCAACAAAGAAATCATTTATTCCAAGTATCATGGAATAATCATGTTATTATTAACACCACCTGGAGCATAGCTAATGTCAATTTTTTTTTTACTTTCCATACATGCATTCATATAATTGTTGCTATTAAATATCTACTAAGGAAATTCTTACCTAATTTCTTCTGAATTTGAGCATATGAGAACATGCCTATATGGTTGTTAGAAATTATTTAATTCTACCTAATTAGCTAGTGTCTTAGGAAGGATTCTTACACTCTGCTTCACCAACCTATTAAATAGTACATTATTATCCCTAGCCTTGTCCCCACGAGACTCTACATAGAATATTCATTAACTTATTTTCCCATACAGTCAACCTATTCTTGGTTACATGTTTATTGATCCATAGTCATCATAATCATCTTATCACAATAGACTACTTTCAGTCCACAAGCACATCACATGTATTTTAAACCATTATTTACACGTGCCATGACATATTTGTATGCATCTAACATATCATTATTGTCATCCCTATCAGTGCATATGCAATTCTAGCTATTCAACCCCTTATCGTCTCATCATGCCTATGATGTTATTTATCAACATATTTGTAACAAACCTGGGTTAAATTTCATGTAATAAAGGTTAATAAAGGCAAAATAAGACCAAGGTCACGGGACACGTATTCCAAGCTGAATGTTTGGAAAAACATCCTAGGGGGTGTCACTTTCGATTTATTATGAAAAAGGCATTGTAAAAGGAAAATAGGTATTAATTGGCATTTATTTATGAAAATAAAGGAAAATAAGAGAAAAGGAAGGTGAAGAGACACATATTTTCATGAGAGGGAAATTGAAGGAAAATTAAGGAAAATGAAGAAAATAGAGGCCTCAATGATAAAAAGGCACCTCAGAATAATTTGACAGCTTTTGCCCAATTTTAGAGCAGGTGTAGAAAATGAAGAGGACAAGCACTTGGACGAGCAAGCAAAAGGAAGGACAAGGAAATAAAAGTAAGGAAAAGGACAAGCAAGGAAAAGCAAGGTGTAACAACCCTGGGGAAAATTCCATGTAATAAAATTTAATAAAGGAAAAATAATAAACATAGTTATGGGACACGAATTCCAATTTGAATGTTGGCCAAAAAATCCTAGTGCAGGTGTTCATTTGGTTCATTATGGCTAAGGAAATTAACAAAGGAAATGGAAAAGGCTTTGTAAAGGCAAAGTGGCATTAATTGGTGTTTTATTTATGAAAATAATGGAAATTAGGAGAAAAGGAAGGTGAAAGTTCACATGTTGCATGTGAGGAGGAACATGAAGGAAAATAATAAAAAAAATGAAGAAAATAGAGGCATCATTAATAAAAATGCTTCTGAGGATTAGTTGGTACCTTTTGTCAGTGTAACCTTTTGTTAGTTTAGTTTTGGAGCTCTCTCTCTATTCTCTCTCTCTCTCTCTCACATTTTTGGATACTTAGAGTTTTCTTGGAGCACTTCAACATTAGATCAAGAAAAGAAAACAAGTAAAGAAGAAGCAATGATCAAGCAAGGAAGAGTAGATTAAAGTGACTACAATGAGATTATTTTCATGTATGATTTCATTACTAGTTTTGGCATGCATGGTTATGCATGTGTCTTCTTGGTGCTCTTGCTGCCATTGTCATGGGTTTTGTCAGGTGTGACAATGTTCTTCAAACTAGCCTTTCAATTTCTGGATAGCCATGGTGTGATGGGGTTCTCATGTTTTGGTTGAGATGGATTGTCGGATGGATTCAAAACTGAGTGAGGTTGTCTCTGAAAGAAAGAACACATGGCCTAGTGATCCATGAACTAGACTTTGGATTGCGGTAAGGCCACTAGCATAGAAACCTATGAACCAGACTGTGGGTTGTGGTAAATTCATATATTGTGTGCCTCAGTGAGCCTAGGAATCCTTGATTGGCGAGTGGTGGGATATACGTTAAAGCCTAAAGGTGTGTGTCCTCGATTAGGCCTTGTGATCTGGTGGGGATTGTGGTAAATATTCAAGGGTGGAGTCTCGATTAGGCCTAGTGTTATGGTGGGAATTGTGGTAACTCCTAGAGAAAGGAGTTTCGACTGAGCCTAGGAATCCTGACAGATGAATGGTGGGATATATGGTAAATCCTAGAGACTAGGAGACAGGAAAATTCCTCACGATGTAGGTGGATAAATCCAGTGGGATCCATGCTTGTTTAGGGCCTAGTGATCCAACAGGGATTGCAGTAAAGCTTGGTTTTATTGATGAGGGTGAGGTGGTTTAGCCTAAAAAAACTTTGGATGATTTTGGTTATGAGCCCCACATTCATGCTTGGAATATAGCATGAGGGTGATTCGCTGAAAGAAAAGTTTGGTTTAGCCAATATATGGTTGGGTGGTACGGGTAATTCCCAAACCTGGTTGGATTTGCATTCATTAATAATAGTTCCTTTCCTTGGTATTTTATGTGCAAATGTACTGGTTCATATGTGGCATTTATGGATGTTGTATCCTTGTTACTTATGTTATTTATATGTTGGTTATGAGTATGCTTTATGATAGTGATGATGTATAACTCTCATCATGTTTTGATTTGTAAATTATTGAACAATGAATATATGACCTAATAGATGATAATGCAGCTAATGTGATAAGGCATCAATGCTTCTTAGCGATTCTCAGATAAGTATGAGACCCCTATGTTCAGATATGTTATTATGTCCTTTAGAATGCATATTTGTGACATGTTTGACAAAATGTTTGTCATGGCTAGTAGGGGTCCAGTCAATTTATTGATAAAATGTTTGCATTAATACCTTTGTTTTAGTGTTATGTATAATTTCTGGAAGTCTCATGGAGTTCTGGGCAGTGGCCTGAGTCCTGGCCCTAAGAAAGTGGAAAAAAAACTGGGGTCGCTGACACAATACTACCTGTAAAATTCCATAGTTATTGACACAATACTACCTGAAAAAGTCCATAGTCATTGGGTTGGCCTTGCTATGGGAGTGACTAGAGGGTTCCAGTCACACTATCTCCTTTTCATGGGAGCGACTGGTGTTTTTGGTCAGTAAAACACAAGTTTCTTTAGGAGTTAAGCACCTGGAAAGTATGGTTGGCTCCTGGAGGTTCTGTAGGATGTGTGAATGGTCAGTTTGATTGTCTTCCATCGGTTCCACTTCCTTAAGGTGACCTAAGAGGTTGAATCTCATCATAGTGTCCTCTCATCACATGTTTACCCCGGTGGACCGGTTATCATGGGTAAATGTGGGAGGATGGTGTTACAAAGTGGTGTCAGAGAATGGTTCACCCCTTGGACTGGATGAGCGGTGTGTTGGTCATGCATTCATGTCGGTTACACATGTGTTCCTTATAATTATGGTCTATGTGCTTGTTGCATATGCATGGTGGTGTTCATGGTTGCAGTGGTGTCACCATGTGAAATTTGATGGTGTTGTTGTGGAATGTATCTTCATAGTGTATGATTGGTTATGCATTGTTTATGCATGTTTGTGCTATATGTTGTTAAGCATACATTGATATGGTTGTAGTTGTCATGCATGAGGTCATGGTGTGTGGTTGGTATGGTCATGCATTGATGACTAGACTATGGTTAGGATGATATCTATTTGCTGTTATGATTATGTTTATACATGTATTGTTCTAATTTGGTTGATCTTTCAGATGAGATATCCTCCCAAAATTATACTGAGGTACATTTGTTTGTTTATGATTTGCTTTAGCTGACATAATATGCTTTGCAGGAAAGAGATCAAGATGAATAATAATATGGTAGAATAAAATTCATGAGATTCTCCTTTTGGATTAGACGAGCAACGTGGTGGTGGGAACTCTTCCAACTTAACAGACACATTGATAATTTTGAAGGCAAAAATAAGAAGTTATAAAGCAAACAATGACAGAATCATGCAGGAACAAGAGAAACAAGCAAAAGTTATAACGTTAATCCTTCAGAGTTTTTTAGAATTGTAGTGACAGGTACCACTTCAGATCTGCCATGGGCAGGAGTATAGGAATAATGGGGCATATGGAAGTAGGTCTCCTGGTCGTCACAGGTCATATAGGGATGACATGGTTCGAAATGGCAGGCTCTTGGATACTCCGGATAGGAGATGTGATGGAAACAGGTAGTATTCTAGTTCTGGTTATAACAGGCACTATGATTGTCATCATTATCATCCTTACAAGAGGAGTGACAGAGGATATATGTTGGTTAAGTTAAAGAAAGCTAAGAAACCTACTTTTTATGGATATTTGAAGAAGCCGGAGGATGCAAAGGCTTGGTTACTTGGGATGAAGAAATTCTTTGAGTTGCATGAGTACACAAATAATATGAAGGCCAGAATAACTATCTTTAGCCTCAAAGGGAAAGAAAAAGTTAGTTGGGAAGATGTAAAATGAGTCAGAGACATCAAGACAAAAGACTTGAGTTGTCATGAATTCAAGAGACTCTTCAGGAAGAAATACTTGTCAGAAAGGTTCTACGACAAAAAAACCTAGGAATTCTATGATCTTAAGATGGGATCGATGACAAATGAAGAGGATACGACCAATTTCTTTGAGTTTTTGAGGTATGTGTCGTATATTAAAGATGAGAAAGCTAAAGTTCAGATATTTTTCAGTGGATTTCCATTAGAATTTAGAGATCGGATTGAGTATGATGAGCCTCAATCACTTGAGGAAGTTATGGGGAAGATGAAACACTATTACGAGCAATAAAAGTGTAAGAGTGAATCTCATTAAGGATTGAAAGGGAAAGATAAAGGTAAATGTAAATGAAAGCCGAAAATAACAAGGCCTAATAATGCAAAAAATAAAGAGAATGTTGCACCGTACAAGAAGTACAACGTAGCTATACAGGGACATGGATCACAACAGAAGAATAATGGTGATGGTACAAGATGGTTGCAGTGTTGGTACATGTGGTAAGCTGCATCTTAGGAGGGATTCTACGCAAAATCAGGGTGGTAGACCTCATATCTATAGTGCACAGGAGGTGCAAACTGTTGGGGATGTTGGGTAGAGAATTCCTCGTATCTATTCAGAATTGGATAAAAAGCAAGCAAATCATCATGCATCTATAATTGAGATGGACGATAAGATTTGTGATCAAGTTGTTTCTATTTTGATTGAAATTGGATAAAATTATAGTTATGTTAACCATGAATTGGAGGTTAAGTGTGGTTTGAACAAAGAAGTGCATGTAGAATCTTGGTTAGTGCAGTTGGCTACAGGTACAAAGAAGAGAGTTCATCATTGGGTAAGAGATTCTACATTCGAGTTGAATGGTATGCTTACTTCAACACATTTCAAAGTATTACCGTTTGGATCATATAATATACTTTTGGGTATGGGCTGGTTGTATCTTCACATGACTAAGGCATATTGTTAAGACAAAGCCATTGAGTGTTTGGATGAAAATGGGGAACATAAAGTCTTATAGGGTAACAAGAAGGCAACATTAGTTAGAATGGTTACAACTATGCTGGAAAAGTGTAGTCACAGAAAAGGGTGTGTGTTGTTTGCAGTGCATGTTTCTAGTGATAAAGGTAAGAACGATGTAACACCCTCCTCCCACATCTACCCAAGTAACCGACCAACCGGGGTAAACATGCGACAAGAGGCTACTATAAAAATATTCAACCTCCTAGGTAACCTTTAGGAATTTGAATCGACGGAAAACACAACAAAAGACCTTGTGTAACATCAACAACACCCCTAAGAGGAAACCCAACCATTCAGGCCTCTTACCCCTGGGTTATACTGAAAATTTGACCCTTTTGACCATAGCCGCAGGAATAAGGCTGCATACCTACGGCCAAGGGACTATAGCCCTAGGCACAACACTGCATGCCTATGACTAGGGCCCCAAATGCCCAATTATGTGCCTGCAACTTCGAGATTTGAGCCATATTTTTAGGCTAAGAGCCCTGGTCACTGCCCAGAACTTCATGAAAATTTAGGGGATGATAAATAACATTAGAAAAAGGATACCAAAGCAATCACATCAAAAATAAATCTTTTGGACCCCTCCTATCGATGACAGGAATTTTGTCAAACATGTCACAAACATTGAATCTATAGGGGTAAACAACATATTTAAGCATAGGTGTCTCATACTTATCTGAGAATCACTAAGAAGCATTGATTTACATCATTAGTTGAAATATAATCTATTTTACCATAGATACATTGTACATTCATTTACAAGTAAAAAAATGGATATAGCCATACATAATCATTGATAGAATACATGCTTATAACTAGCATAACAACAAAAAAAATACCATGGATACAACAACAATAGATTCCTCATAATAACCTGTACATTTGCATACCAAATACCAAAGGAATGAGATCTTCATTACTGAATGTAAAAACCAACCAGAGATGGGACTTCCACGTTCCACTCGACCATAGATTGGCTTAGCCAAATATTACTTCAGGAAATCACACCCATATGAATGTGGGAGTTCATAAAACACATTAATCAAAACCAATCTAGGGCTTCCAGAGGCCAAACCACCTCAACCCTCAACTAGTGATTCCACCTCACGGTGGACATCATTAACCATAACCATATTAGTCTCTTCCCAAGCCTTCCAGGGCTCCATAGTTTTTTTCCAACCCGACTTCCAGGACTAGTAACTCAACCCACGGCTGCTGTTGGGCTCTAGAGCGTTTTTCCAACCAAGGCTCTAGGACTAGTAACTCAACCCCAACTGTTACAGGTCTTCTAGAGCATTTTTCCGACCAGGGCTTCTAGGACTAGTAAATAAACCCATCTAGGGCTTCCAGAACGTTTGTCCAACCAAGGTTTCCAGGACTAGTAACTCAACCCAAAGTTGTCCACCGGGCTCCAGAGCATTTTTCCAACCAAGGCTCCAAGACTAATAACTCAACCCAAGCCGTTACAGGGCTTCCAAAGTGTTTTTCCAACCAAGGCTCTAGGAATTAATAGCTCAACCCACAACTAAAAGAATCATGAGAACCAACCAGAAACAATCAATGGAAATAAACCCACAACACCATGGCTACTCGGGAAATGGCAAGGCTACGTAAATCCACCTGCATATACCATGCATGCCAAAACTAGTGAGGAAACATACATGCAACTTGGTACCTACACTCATAACCTGTTGTAGATGTTAGTCTCGATGTTCTCTTGCGCCTTCCTGCTCTTCCTTTTCTTTCTTGATCCAAATCTCCAAATATGAAACACTCTCCAAGAGTGCTCCAAGAATACTCTAAGTGCTCAAGAGTATGAGAGAGAGAGAGAGAGAATAATGAGAGCTCAAAAACTGAACTAACCAAAAGCTTAAACAAAATCTTACCAACTAATCCTCAGAAGCCTTTTTATTAATGAGGCCTCTATTTTCTTCCTTTTCCATTATTTTCCTTCATTTTCCTTCTCACATGCAGCCTGTGACCTTTCACCTTCCTTTTATCCTAATTTCCATTATTTCATAAACAAATGCTAATAAATGCCACTTTGCATTTCTAAATCCTTTGCCATTGCTTTTACCAATTTCCTTTAGCCATAATAAATTGAATGAACACCTGTTAGGATGTGTTGCCCAAAATATGACTTGGAATACACGTCCCATAAACTATGGTCTTATATATTTTTATATGGATTTTTAACCAAGGCTGTTATAGAACCCTCCCCCTTGGGGAAACACCGTCCTCGATGTTCAATGACACCTAAAAACCAAAAAACCACTAAAAATAAAATACAATGCCTATGGAGATTTATAACACAACTCATTGCATTATTTACAATGAGCATTGCTGAAACATGACAAACAAACCATTTAATAGAGTTTAATAACACAACTCATTACTAAATTAAGATTAACAACTGCATTTTCTTCAACTAGAAAATAATCATATTGCCTGTGGAGCTTTATAAACCAGCTTGATATAATATTTACAATAATATACACATATACACATTTTATCAACCATAAAATAAGGGAATCTAGAGGCTCACACCTCCACCCTCAAGATAATACCAGGATTAACCTCCTTCCCAGGAAGTCTAGAATCCACTACCAAAGTAAAAGTTCTATCCAATTTCCAGCGCTACTTGTTCCCTCAGCAAACAATTACCGACTCATTGTTCTAGGGCACACTCCAATGCACTTATAATTCCATTTGA
The DNA here is from genome assembly GCA_034641835.2 of Pinus albicaulis. Classification (NCBI taxonomy): domain Eukaryota; kingdom Viridiplantae; phylum Streptophyta; class Pinopsida; order Pinales; family Pinaceae; genus Pinus; species Pinus albicaulis. Next base: position 939,899,049 of record CM076570.1, on the reverse strand, counting down.
CAATGCTAATGACCAAGAAAAATCCACCTGAGCCTTTTTTTCTCTGTTACAAAGTCCCTCTGGAAATCTAGTCAGACACCTTCCAAGTTCCGCTGGCACTCCCATCCCGGGAAATGCATCCCTTGGAAAGGCTTCCTCGCACCGGATGATAAAAAAACCAAGGCATACACCTGCCTCAAAACCATCATACTGGTTAGAGCATGCTCATGGAAATCAATAGACACTATTGGGTACCAGTGTCCCACAATGGTCTTTCTCCTGAAGTGTGTTACCAACATATTGCTGCCCGTTTCAATTCCTTTTCATTGTTGTTGGTAATCCTTGCAATCAGTTTCAACCACCCAACCAGGCATTTCATGCTTTCCTATACCAAGCACATAATTTCCATTAGAGTCTAAATAAATTGAAATAACATCAAATCATACCTCATTGGTAGCTCGTCAATAAGATACACTCGCAATCCTGTTTACTTCCTGTCACAACAAGTCAAACTAACTGTTTGATCAAATCATCATGTATAAACATATCAAATATTCTTAGCTCAAAACACAAGCATCATAGGTAAAAACCATGAATCACATGAAATCATCTTAAACCATATTCATAAATCACATGTAACCATCATAAGTCAGAATAATAGAACTGAAATAAAATGCTGATACTTATCCTTTAACTGATCCTTACTTCTACCTTTGTTCTTTCTGTACACACACCGGATCGGTTGCCCACTTGACAAGAACCTAGCGCCTTTTCTTATCTTCAATCATGTACACATACACACAATGTACATCACAACACGTACACCCACATATGACATACCACACCATACAACACACACACCCACACTGGCATAAGACACATACACCCACACCTGATGTACAATACAACATAATACATACGCCTACATTGATATACAACACATACACCTATACCTGGTGTACAATACAACACAATACCTATACATATATAGAGTACAACACAATGAATACACATGTCACAATACCACGACTACACCATGCACATACGTAGTATTACATGCCTGCAACACATCCTGCACGACATGCACACAATACAACATGTATACCTGTACCATATGCACAACATGTACATAGTACCACTTGTACACAACACTACTTGCACAACATGTGCGCAAAATCACGTGTACATGACACCACCTGCACAATGTGTACACAACGCCAAATGTACACTACACCACTTGTACAATGTGTACACAATACCACATGTACATAACACCACATGCATGACATGTACACGACACCACATGCATGACATGTACATGACACCACATGTACACAACGCCACATGCATGCAATGTACACGACAACACCTGCATACCACACCACTTGTACGATATGTACACAAAACCACATGCACTCAACACCACATATACAATCATGCACACAACACCATATGTACATAGCACCATATGTACAACACGCACACACCACCATATGTACATAGCTCTGCATATACAACATGTACATGGCACCATACGTACACAACAATTCATATAAAACATGTGCATAACACCAGATGCACACAACACCGCATATCCAACACACACACAATATAATATATACACAACACTACATATCCAACTTGTACAAAACACCATCTATACCTAGGACTGCATATGCAATACACACACAACACCATATATAAAACATGAATACAACATCATATGTACACATCACCATAGGTACAATCATTGAATATACAACATGCACAACATATACACAACAATAGCATTTTACATCCATAGACCACACACTGACCCCACAAGCAACCTTGATTCTAGTGTATTTCCACTATCCATGCTTATCCTAGCATGTCGCAGGTCACACTAACTTCACTTTTCTAATGTACCCCTCAACATTACCTTTCCATAACAAAAACATAGGCATAGTACAAGCATATATTATAAACTCATTTCCACATGATACTGACCTCGTAGATATGTCAGGGTTACTCTTCCCACTTGATTCCTCATAAGACCAAGTGCCCTCCACCTGCATGGGTAATCATTCCTCCACGAGAATGTTCCCTGATAACCCTATCATACAATGACATAGATACATAAATACCTACATATATAATAATTAACATAAAACAATCATCATCCTATTAGAAAACGACATACATACACACATATATACATGAAAACGACATACATACACACATATATACATATAAACATTAGCATTAAACAATCGTGATCCACGACGACCCTGTCATACAAGGCATACATACATACATACATGTGAACATATATAAACATCAACATAATCATGAACACAACGCAATTTCTAGATATCATAAATTCTAGGTTAAGATAACTTCCTTTATTCATGCACCACATTGAGAACAATAGTTCCTGACATATCTAAGGCATATAACACCTAAAATCCATTCACTTTACCTTTCATGTTACCTTTCTTGCGACTGTTCTGCCATTGCCCATTTAACTCAATGGACCTAACCAATCCAACTAGTTGTCATATTCTTACCTTAAGCTGCCCTTATACATGCATCGAGCTTCATCCAAGTCTTACATTACCTTTTGGGTACCACACAACTCTTCCCGAGCTCCATTAACTTTCCTCTTTCCCAAACCAATTCCCAAGACTCTCAAAACATAAAAGGTAAGAACACGAGCAAGAAGAAGACCATGAAAAACCAAAAGCAATACGACACCGCAACAAAGTTGCAAGGCCTTTCACCAGACATAAACAAAACTACAAATCGAGCGCAAGAAAATCACAATATACTGAAAGCACAAGACTAGCAACATACACCATGACTCAATCCCCCATGGTTCCCAATACTTCCAAAGAAAATATCAACCCGAGCCATCTTCAAGATTTCATGGAAGCCTCTTGCATTTAATCCCCTACATCATACCAACATAGCCACATAATTTTCAGTGCATAAATAAATATAAGAGCATACCAGTTATATTACCTTGTTGTGCAACACACATTGCCTTGTAACTAAACACACATGTCAACCATGTGTTCCAAATATCAAGACAACATATCTATCAATTTGAAACCAACCGTTACCAAGTCTAACAACCATGTCATATTCAATAATTAACTCACATTCTTCAGTCATAATACATAATGCGACAACTATCACCTACTTACACTTAAGTACATATAAACTGTCTCAACACATATGTGTTAGTACAACCATCCTAAAACAAGATCATTTCTTCAAGAAATCATTATGGACACATACTCATATCATGCGATTAATCAAACATTAAAACAAACTATAAACATACCATGTTAGATAAGTCAACTAGATGACATAATCAAACACTCAAATGCCAATTATACGACATAATCAAACAGTCAAGTACCAAGTATACGCCATAAGCAAACTCATACCTTAATGTATCTTAGGGGAGGCTATATTGTCTACATAATCAATCTAGATTAGCATGGTATAAATTCACAAAACATCAACTCAAACACAAATAAGATCATGATATCCATAACAATAACTAACTAACATGTTCACATCATAAGATCATAAACATTTTTCATTCATGCATAACAATCATAGATGCATAGTCAACCTAGATTAGTATGACATAACAACACAAATAAGTCGACTCATACTTGAATTTCATAACCTTAACCATTTTCCTATGCCAATCCAATTTAGCATGATACATATAACATCAATATACTAATGCTATAACCCTAATACTCAAGTTAATTAACATATAACAATAATAAGTCAACATATAACATACTCATCAATAACATATAACATAATCATCAAGCTAGCTACAAGTTAACATATTGCATGTTCATCAACAACATATAACATAATCATCGAGCTAACTACAAGCTAAGATATAACATATGCATCATATAACATAATGATCAGTTAATACCATGCCTGACTAACCAACACATGTACGTATGATCACACTAGTCAACTAAAATCTATCATAACATCAATAAAATGAGAGGCATACACATAACCATAATTCATATTACTACATTAATAAACCAACATTTATCATACATGTAACCACAATAATAATACAATGACAAGCATATAAGTAACCCTAATGCTTACAACAACCATGAATCACATACCTGCATGCCAAGCATACAAAATGCATGACTATCTTCTCTTACCCCAAAGTCCATTTTTGCAATGTCACTTTAATGATCTGCATCTCCCACTCTATCTTAGTCAACACATTAGCATAGTAACATAGCAATATCATCATGATGACCTAATTTCATACAATTACCTCACGATGCATGACAACATCAACCATGCCAACTTACATTGAAAATACATAAGTGTGAACAACATGTGACCAAACATGAACAACCAATGCATGTACGACATGTAACGATATGTACCCAAGCAAACATATACAACACCCAAGCATGAACATAATGTAACCAATCATGAACAAGAAATGCATGTACAACATGTAGCATCGTGTAAACAAGCATACACGGTCAATACATAAACATGAACAACACATAACCAATCATACACACATGACGACACATGTCCCAATGACACCAACAACTTTCCCATGGTGACATCATTGTAAACATGACCAAAACCATGCGAATGCAACAATCACACATAGACCACAAGCATATTAAACACGCATGCAACCAACATAAACACATGATCCACACACCACCCATCGGTCCGAGAGTTGAACCATGCTTTGATACCATTCTGTGGTATCAAATATCAGACAAAGAGAGAAGAAATGAAACACCACCCAAGGAGAGCGCAACCATGCTCTGATACCACTCTGTAACACCCTCCTCCCACATCTACCCAAGTGACTGGCCAACCAGGGTAACCATGTGACGAGAGGCTACTATAACCTGATTCAACCTCCTAGGTGACCTTATGGAAGTGGAACCAACAAAAAACACATCAAAAGACTTTGTATAACATTAACAACACCCCCAGCAGGAAACCCAACCCTTCAAGCCTCTTACCTGTGGGTCATACTGAAAATTTGACCCATTTGAGCCATAGCCACATGCATACAACTACATTCCTATAGCCATGAGGCTATAGCCCCAAGCACAACATTGCATGCCCGCGACTAGGGTCCCAAATGCCCAATTCTGTGCCTGCAACTCCGGGATTTGAGCCACCTTTTTAGGCCAAGAGCCCCGGTCATTACAAAAAACTTTATGAAAACTTAGGGGATGATAGATAACATTAGAAAAATGATACAAAATCAATCACATCAATAAGAACTCATCTAGACCCCTCCTATCCATGACATGCATTTTGTCAAACATGTCACAAACATTGAATCTACAGGTGTAAAAAACAAATTTAAGCATAGGGGTCTAATAATTATCTGAGAATCACTAAGAAGCATTGATAGCTTACATCATTAGATGCTATAAAATCTATTTGACCATAGATACATTGTGCATTCATTTACAAGTAAAAACATGGATATCTCCATACATCATCACTGATAAAATACATGCTTATAACCAACGTAATGACAACAAAAATACCATGGATACAACGACAATAGAATCCACATAATAACCAGTAAATTTGCATACCAAATACCAAAGGAATGAGCTCTTCAATAGTGAATGTAAAAACCAACTAGAGATGGGACTTCCACATTCCACCTGACCATAAATTGGCTGAACCAAATCTTACTTCAGCCAGTCACCTCTGTGCAATATCCCTAGCATGAATGTGGGACTTCATCAAACACATAAATTAAAACCAATCTAGGGCTTCGAGAGGCCAAACCACCTCAACCCTAAACCAGTGATTCCACCTCACGGTTGGACATCAATAACCATAACCAGATCGATCTCTTCCCAAGCCATCCAGGGCTCCAAAGTGTTTTTTCCAACCTGTCTTCCAGGACTAGTAACTCAACCCATGACTGCTGTCAGGCTCCATAGCATTTGTCGAACCAAGGCTCCAAGACTAGTAACTCAAACCCAACTGTTACAGGGCTTCCAGAGCATTTGTCCAACCAGGGCTTCTAAGACTAGTAACTCAACCCACCTAGGGCTTCCAGAGCATTTTTCCAGCCAAGGCTTCCAGGACTAGTAACTCAACCTACAGTTGTTCGCATGGCTCTAGAGAATTTTTCCAACCAAGGTTCCTGGACTAATAACTCAACCCAATCCGTTATAGGGTTTCCAGAGCGTTTGTCCAACCAAGTATCTAGGAACTAATAAATCAACCCATAACTAAAGGAATCATGAGAACCAACTAGAAACAATCAATGGAAATAAACCCACAACACCATGGCTATCCAAGAAATGGAAAGGCTACGCAAATCCAGTTGCATATACCATGCATGATAAAACTAGAAAGGAAACATACATGAAACTCGATATCGGCACTCAAAACCTGCTATAGATGTTGATCCCGACATCCTCTTGCGATTTCATGTTCTTCCTTTTCTTTCTTGATCCAAATCTCCAAATATGCCACACTCTCCAAGAGTTCTCCAAGAATACTCTAAGTTATCAAGAGTATGGGAGAGAGAGAGAATAATGAGAGCTCCAAAACTGAACTAACCAAAAGCTTACCAACTGATCCTGAGAAGCCTTTTTATTAATGAGGCCTCTATCTTCACTTTCCATTATTTTCCTTAATTTTTCTCCTCACATGCAACTTGTGACCTTTCACCTTCCTTTTCTCCTAATTTCCATTATTTTCATAAATAAATGCCAATGAATTCCACTTTTCCTTTCTAAAGCCTTTTCCATTTCCTTTTCCAATTTCCTTTAGCCATAATAAACTGAATGAACACCCGATATAATGTTTTTCCCAAAATTCAACTTAGAATATGTGTCCCATCAACCGTGGTCTTATATATTTTACATGGATTTTTAACGAGGGATGTTGTAGAGGATGAGGATGTAGAGATATTAAGCAGGTACCCAATCTTACAGCAATTTCAGGATTTATTTCCAACAATGATTTTAGATTTGCTGCCTCATAGAGAAGTGGAATTCTCCATTGAGTTTGTACCAGGGGAAACACCAACATCAAAGGCACTGTACATGATGAGCACTCTAGAGTTAGTAGAGTTGAAGTTGCAGTTGAAGGAAATGCTTGACAAAGGATACATTAGGCCAAGTGTATCACTGTGGCGTGCACCAGTGTTGTTTGTGAAGAAGAATGATGGTACTCTCAAGTTGTGCATTGATTACAGGAAGTTGAACAAGGTAACCATCAAGAACATATATGTGTTGCCGAGGATTGAATGGATAGAGGAATGTGTATTCAGTTTTGAACAGTTGAAGTAGTTGTTAAAAAATGATCCAGTGCTAAATATTACAAATCCAGACTAGAAATTTGTGATATTTACATATTCTTGCAAGAGAGTACTTGGTGGAGTCCTTATGCAGGAAAGAAATGTAGTATGCTATGAGTGAATTAAACTGAATTAACACGAGCATAATTACCCAACACATGATCTTGAGTTTTCACCGATCATCCATACGTTGAAGATGTGGAGGCACTATCTTCTTGGTAGGAGGTTTGTATTGATGAGTGATAACAATGGGTTGAGATACTTGTTTTACCATCTGAATCTAAATGTTAGGCAAGCTAGATGGTTGGCCATGATCAGTTAGTTCGATTTTGAGATAAAGTAAATCAAGGGAAAAGAGAACAAGGTTGTAGATGCACTTAATAGGTAGATACATGTGAATCATATAACATCTATGAGTTCTTATGGGATAGAATTACAATATTAGATCTTACAAGAAGGACAAAAAGTTATTATAGGAGGTTCATTAGGAACTTCTCTCGGATTACATATCCTATCACATCATTCCAATGAAAAGGTAAGAAATTTGAATGGAATAGGAAATGCAGGTAATAAACAAGAATCTAAAGGAAACATGGGATAGAAAGAAAAGTTGTGCAGATTAGAACATGTTGTTTAAGGAGTTTCAGGTTGGGGAATTTGTGTACTTGCGCATCAATCCCAGGAAGAGCTCCTTAAGGTGTAGTGTACCTAGAGGGGATAATATAGGGTATAGAGGGAGGTACCCAAGGGAATAATATGATATAATAATAATATAAGAATGATAAATAAATGGGCCATAGTTAATAAATAAAGTGGTTAACCCACATTATGTAAGGGACCACATGTAGCTAGGGAATAAAGTGATATGCCCATTGTATTGGATGTATGGTATTGAGAGACCCATGGTATTGCATGTATGAAACCTATATAGAGGCTAGAGACTCTCCATTGAGAGATGTCAAGGATTATTGTATGGGCAAGCATATGGCTTGTGGAGTGATCTCCTTCCTTAAGGAGTGAATGTATGGTGTTGCCCTACCACTTTATTGATTAACTATGGCCCATTTATTTATCATTCTTATATTAGTACATCATATTATTCCCTTGGGTACCTCCCTCTGTACCCTATATTATCCCCTCTAGGTACACTACATAAGGATTGGGTCGTGTGCGAAGCTGGAACCCCAGTTTCATGGACCTTTCAAGATTCTTGAAAGGATTAGACTAGTATCCTATCAACTTGCACTGCCTTCGACTATGAAATTTGATGATTTTTTCCATGTGTCATTACTTAAAAAGTATGTTAAAGATGTTGATCATGTGATTGACTTGTCTGCATTGCAGGCAGAGCCCGAAGGAGAATTCCAGCCGAAACTGCAGTGTATTTTTTAAGAGAAAGATGATCATGCTCCAGAATCGAGCGATCGATTAGGTTAAAGTGCAGTGGAAGTACTTTGGGCCTGATGAAGCTACATTGGAGATGGAGAATCAGATGCAGGCTATGTATCCTTCTCTATTCGCTGATTGAGTGATTTTTTTGGTATATGCTTTGGTGTGATTTTTTGGTATATTTACATATGTATATGGATGTAAATACTTCCATGAGTTGTGTTATAAATCTCCAATAAGTAGTATGGGTGTCATGTCATTATGGTTTTCATATTGTTATGTTGTCATGTTGGTATGATTCTTAGCAGGTTGATCATTGTAAATACTGCAATGAGCTAAGCCATAAATCTCCATGGGAAATTTGTTTTGATTTCAGCAGTATTGTTGGTTTTAGGTGTCATTGAACATCGAGGACGGTGTTCCCCCAAGGGGGAGGGTTCTGTAACATCCCTGGTGAAAATTACATGTAATAAAAGTTAATAAAGGAAAAATAATAACCACGGTTATGGAACACGTATTCCAAGCTGAATGTTGGGAAAAAAATCCTAGTGCGGGTGTTCATTTGGTTTATTATGGCTAAGGAAATTGGAAAAGGCTTTGGAAAGGAAACGTGGCATTAATTGGCGTTTTTTTATGAAAATAATAGAAATTAACAGAAAATGAAGGTGAAAGGTCACAGGTTGCATGTGAGGAGGAAAATGAAGGACAATAATAGAAAAATGAAGAAAATAGAGGCCTCATTAATAAAAAGGATTTTGAGGATCAATTGGTACCTTTTGTTAGTGTAAAATCTTGTCTGTTCAGTTTTGGAGCTCTCTCTCTCTTAGAATCTTGGATACTTAGAGTTTTCTTGCAGCACTTTAGTATTATATTAAGAAAATCAAAGAAGGCAAGAAGAATGAAAGATCAAGCAAGAAAGTGCTATTCAAGCGACTACAACAGGATTATTTGTAGGTATTGAGTTGCATGTATGATTTCCTTGCTAGTTTTTCCATGCATGGTTATGCATGCGTGTTCTTGGTTCTCTTGTTGTCATTAGCATGGGTTTTTCTAGGTGTGACAATTTTCTTCATCCTAGCCTTGCCATTTTTGAATAGCCATGGTGTGGCGGGGTTCTTATGTTTTGGTTGAGATGGATTGTTGGATGGATTTGAAACTGATTGAGGTAGTCTCTGAAAGAAAGTACACATGGCCTAGTGATACCTAAACCATACTGTGGATTGAGGTAAAGGAACTAGCTTGGTAATCCATGAACTAGACTATGGGTCGTGGTAAAGCCAGATATTGTGTGCCTCGGTGGGCCTAGGAATCCAAGACCAGTGAATGGCAGGATATACGGTAAAGCATAGAGGTGTGTGCCCTCAATTAGGCCTAGTGATCCAGTGGGAATTGCAATAAATCCTGGAGGATGGAGTCTCGATCAAGACTAGTGATCCGGTGGGGATTGTGGTAAATCCTGGAGACTAGAGTCTCAATTGGGCCTAGGAATCATGACCGGTGAATGGTGTGATATATAGTAAAGCCTAGAGATGAGGAGATAGGAAAATTTTTGACGGTGTAGGTGGAGAAATCCAGTGGTATCCATTCTTGTTTGGGGCCTAGTGATCCAGTGGGGATTGCGGTAAAGATTGGTTCTATTGATGAGGGTGAGGTGGTTTAGCCTTAGGAAGAAGCCCTAGTTGATTTTGGTTATGAGTCCCACATTCATGCTTGGAATATGGCATGGTGGTGATTGGATGAAATAAATATTTGGTTCAGCCAATCTATGGTTGGGTGGTATGTGTAAGTCCCAAAATTGGTTGTCTTTGCATTCATTAATAAGAGTTCCTTTCCTTCGTATTTTATGTCCAAAAGTACTAGTTCATATGTGGCATTTATGGCTATTGTATCCTTTTTATTTCTGTTGTTTATATGATGGTTATGAGTATGTTTTATGACCGTGATGATGTATGGCTCTCATCATGTTTTGATTTATCAATGATTGAACATAGAATATATGACCTAATAGAGGATAATGCAACTAATGTGATAAGGCATCAATGCTTCTTAGTGATTCTCAGATAAGTACGAGATCCCTATGCTTCGATATGTTATTATGTCCTATAGTATGCATATTTGTGACATGTTTGACAAAATGTCTATCATGGCTAGTAGGGGTCCAGTCAATTCATTGAAAAAATGTTTGCATTAGTACCTTTGTTTTAGTGTTATGTATCATTTCTGGAAGTCTCATGGAGTTCTGGGTAGTGGCTTGATTCTTGGCCCTAAAAAAGTGACATAGAATCCTGGTCACTCGCATCGGACTACTTGAAAAAGTCCATAGTCGTTGGGATTTCCCTGCTGTGGGAGCGAATGGAGGGTTCCAATCGCACTGTTTCCTTGTCATGGGAGTGGCTAGGGTGTTTGGTCAGTAAAAGACGAGTTGTTTCAAGAGTTAAGCACCTGGAAAGGTTGGTTGGATCATGGATGTTCTGTAGGATGTCTGAATTGTCAGTTTGATTGTCTTCTGTCAGTTCCACTTCCTTAAGGTGACCTAGGAGGTTGAATCTCATTATAGTGGCATCTTGTCACATGTTTACCCCGGTGGACTGGTTAGCTTGGATAAATGTGGGAGAATGATGTTACATAAGGAAGGTTGGATCAAACAACTTTAGTAGGAAGATTTTGGAGGTAACAGGTTGCATGTGTGATTTCCTAGCTCAGGTGCAAATGCATGGTGCATGAATTTATTTATTTGTTTCATTTGTTGTCATTGGCATGGGATTTTATTGGTTTGAAAATGGTTTTAGCCTTGAATTTCCATTTCCTGCATAGCCATGGTGTGATGGGGTTCATTCTTGGTTGAGCTTTGGATTACCGAAAGGTTTCAAAACTGGGTGAGGTGATCTTAGGAGAATTCCCAAGGGTTGGGGGTGGAGATAGTTTTCTCCAGCAATCCCTAAAAAAATGGGCAGAGACAGGAAAATTCCTCAAGGTAATGGTGAAGAGATTTTGAGGCATCCGAGCTTGTTTAGGCTTTGTGATTTCTTGAATGATTTTGGCGAGATTGCGGTGCCCTGAGGGTGGAGGCAGTTTAATATCCGGTAAGCCCTAGTTGTTTATGTCTTGATATCCCACGTTCATGTTTGGAATATGGAACAAGGGTGATTGGCTGAAAGAACGATTTGGTTCATCCCAATATATGGTCTAGTGGTATGTGGAAGTCCCTGACTTTGTTGGCTTTTGCATACGTTAATAAGATATATTTTCCTATTGTAATCTATGAGCACTTGCATTTGTTATTATGGTGATTTGATGGCCGTTATGTCATGGTTAATAATATGGATATATGCTAGTTATAAGCATGGATCTATAATTTTCTCTAGCTATGACTTGTTCAGGATTTCATAAGTATTTGTTGGTTAATTAATGCATGGGATAACAAGTGTTATTACAACTATTATGAGAGGGAATTAGACCTTCTTGGTGATTCTTAGATAAGTTTAAAAATCCTATGATCAAATATGCATTCATGACCTATAGTTTACATGTTCACCATATGTTTGATGAAATTACTGACATGGTTAGGCCTAGTTAGGCCAAGTTATTGCTCAATTTTTTATATTTAGCATCATCCTTATGTCATTTATCATTATGTGAAGTTTCAGGCAATTCTAGTCAGGGGTATGGAGGTTCGCTTGGAATTGCGGCTTAGATCGCGGGACCACAAACACTGAACTAAGAATTTTAGGTCATAACCGCATGGAGCAAGGTTTGTGAATGCGGTTGGAGGCCTTCAACCACATGTAGGCATTGTAAAGGGTGTGGTTGGGAGTTTAGGCCACTAAAACAAAGTTCCAACTCAAGGATTGAAAACCTGGGGTGTTTCTTCAGCTCCTGGGTGATTTGTAGTCCCTATAGGATGTCAGTTTGTAGTCAATAAGTCTCAGTTGTAGGTCCCACTTCCTTAACTAGAGCTAGGAGGTCAGGTCGTGTCATAGTGGCACTTCATTTCAGATTTACCTAGAGGGCTTGTAAAAGTGGGTAAATGTGGGAGGGAGTGTTACAGTGTGGTATCAGAGCTTCCAGGTTCAAACACTTGTATTGGATGGGGTAAATGCATATGGTTATGCATGCCTAGTAGGTCAGACATGCATCGTTGTGGTCGTTATGAAGTTCATGTCATCATGATGTTGTTGGTATTTTATGATGTTGATATGTTGGCTTAGATGGAGTAGGAGATGCAAATTATTAGAGAGAGGTTGCAATGCTGGACCTCGGGGTAAGAGCATATCGCCATACATTTTTGTATGTTGGGCATGCAAGTATGATGGTTAATGGTTGTTATATGCATTATGGTTATGTACATGTTTGTCATTCTAATTTTTTTGTGGTTACATGCATGATATATTATAGTTGTTCAATGCGATCATATGTACATGCGTTAGTTAGTAATGCCTAATAGTTAACTTGTTTTATATGCATTGTGGTCATACACATGATGATTATGGTCATTGAATTTAAGATCTTAATGTTATATGTATCGTGCTAATATGGATTGGATTATTAGGATGGTTATGGTTATGATACTCATGTATGAGTTGATATAATTTTGATATTGTATCATACTAATCTGGACTGACTTGTGCAAATGTGATAGCCTCCCCTGAGATACATTGAGGTATGCATTTGATTATGTCATCCATTTGGTTGATCTAACATGGTATGTTTACAGGTTGTTTGAATGTTTGATTAATTTCATGATATGAGTATGTCTATAAGATTCGATGAAGGAATGATCATGTTTTAAGATGAATGTCCTGACACAATATGTGTTGAGACATCTGATATGCACTTGAGTGCAAGTGGGTGCTAGTTGTAGTATTATGACTAATTATTGTGAGTTGATTGTAGATTATGCCATGGTTGTTAGTCTTGGTAAAGTTTGATTTCAAATTAATAGACATGACGTATGGATCTTTGGAACATGTGACTAACATGTGTGAACAGTTGTAGGGAAACATGCTTGGTATCAGCGCGACAAGGTAACAATTGGTTTGTTTATATAACTAATAGTCGGGCGATGTGATAGAACATAATAAGACTCAATTGCAACAAAGAAATAGATAAAAGAAAGGAATTGGGTGAAAATTCCTTTGGCTATGTTTGGAAACCAATTCCAAATGAATGAGTGCCTTGCATGAATACAAGAAGTCTCATTAAACTTGATTTTGTCTGACATTTTGTGGATATGTGCTATATTCATGAACCTGTATTTGACATGTATAATAATTTGTTTCCAATTATGACTAGATTCGTCAAGGAATTGGAGTCCCTTGAGAGATTATATATGCACGTGTTGAGTTACAGGTCAACGTGTTGGGTATAACAATATAAGGTAACCAGTATATTGTTATGTTTATTTATGCACTGACAGTTGTGTGTTTATGGTGGTATGATGCAGGGGATTGCATGGAAAAAGAGGTTGTCATGACATCTTGAAGAAGGCTCAGGTTTAGCTTTCCTTTGGAAGCATTGGGAACCACGGGGTTGAGTCATGCTGTTTGTTGCTAGTTTTTTGCTTTCCATATTTTGTGATTTTTTTGCACTTGATTTGCAGTTTTTTTGTGTGTGGTGCATGGTCATGCCACTTTGTTTGTGGTGTCATATTGTTATTGGTTTTCATGGTTTTCTTCTTCTTGACTTTTATGTTTTGAGGGTCTTGGGAATTGGTTGGGGAAAGAGGAAGTTAATGGAGCTCAGTGGGAGTTGAATGAAACCTAATACGTAATGTAAGACTCGGATGAAACCCGATGCATGAGTAAAGGGTAACTAAAGGAAAGAATATGAAAAAAAGTTGGATTGGTTGGGTCCATTGGGATAAATGGATGGTGGCAAGATAGTCATGAGAAAGGTAACATGAAAGGTAAAGTAAATGGATTTGAGGCATCAGATGCATTGGCTATGTTGGGAAATATTGTTCTCAATGTTGTGCATGAATAAAGAGAGTTCTCTTAATATTGACCTTATGATATCTGGTAATTGTGTTGTGATTATGATTATGTTGATGTCTATCTATATGGGTCATCAGGGATAATGATTGCTTTATGCTAATGTTTATATGTATATATATATATGTATGTATGTCGTTGTCTGATAGGATAGTCAGGGGCCATAGTTATGGAGGAATGATTGCTTATGAAAGTGAAAGGAATGAAGAGGTTCCTGGTTTTATGAAGAATAAAGTGGGTAGAGTTGCCTTGAAAGATCTATGAGGTTAGTATCACATGGATATGAATTGATATTATGTGATTATACTATGTCTTTGCTTATGTTATGGTAGGTAATGCTGAGGGATACATTAGTGGAATGAAAATAGTGTGATCTGCGACATGCCGAGACAAGCATAGATAAGAAACTAGAAGCTAGGTTGCTTGATAGAGACAATGTGGTCTTTGGATGTACATACGTTGTTGTGTACATGCTGTACACTATGGACTTGTGTGCATGTGGTGTTGTGTACATGTTGTACATGTGGTGTTGTGTATAAGTTGTGCAGGTGGTGGTGTGTACATGTTCTGAAGGAAGTGTTGTGTACACATTGTGCAGGAGGTGTTGTGTACATGTGGTGTTGTGTACACACTATAAAGGTGGTACTGTGTACATGTGGTATTGTGTACATGATGTTGTGATGTGTACATGTGTTAGTGTGTTATGTGTATTCGTTTTGTCGTGACGTGTATTCGATGTATTCTACGATGTGTACGTATATGTATTGTGTTGTGCATTGGGTGTAGGTATATGTGTTGTATTGTACACTAGGTGTAGGTGTATGTGTTGTGTTGTACATCGGGTGTAGGTGTATGTGTGGTGTTGTACACTAGGTGTAGGTTTATGTGTTGTGTTGTATATCAGGTGTATGTGTATGTGTTGTGTTGTACATTGTGTATGTTTATGTGTTGTACAATGTAATGGGACATGCATGTATGGGACTGTCTGGGCCCTTGTTGCTGATATTGAGGGTAGAGGCGGTTTAGTCTCTGGATTCAATTTTTGCTGATAATTAGGGGTAGAGGCTGTTTAGTCTTTGGATTCCCTTGCTGCTAATATTGAGGGTAGAGGCAATTTAGTCTCTAGATTCCCTTGTTGCTGATATTAAGGGTAGGGGAACTTTAGTCTCTAGATGCCCTTGTTGATGATATTGAGGATTGAGGTGGTTTAGTCTCTGGATGCCCTTGTTTATATTAAGGGTTGAGGAAATTTAGTCTCTGGCTGCCCTTGTTGCTAATATTAAGGGAGGAGGTGGTTTAGTCTCCAGATTACCCTATTGCTTGAAGTGAAGAGAAGGCACTGGGTGATTGCTGGGTTTGGAAAAGAAAACCAATGTGTATACGTGTTTAAAGAGAAGAGAAGGCACTGGGTGCTTGCCAGGTTTGGAAAACCAAACCAATGTGTATACGTGGTTAAAGATAAGAGAAGGCACTCGATGCTTTCCAGGTTTGGAAAACCAAACCATTGTGTATATGTGGTTAAAGAGAAGAGAAGGCACTAACAGGTTGCTCGGTTTGGAAAACCAAACCAATGTATATACATGGTTAAAGAGAAGAGAAGGCACTAGGTGATTTCCGGGTTTGGCGACCGATTTAGTGTGTGTACAGAAAGGAAAAGGAACAAAGGCAAAAGAAAAGAACCATTTGAAAGATAAGTATAAGTATTTTATTTCAGTTTTTAATTATGCACGTGACCTATGATTTTGATTTATGATGGTTGCATGTGATCAATGTTTCTAATTTTTTTATGATTGCATGTGATCTATGATTTTGATTTATGTCGATTGAGTTTTGAGCTAACCATATGCAATATTTTTATACATGATGATTTGGTCAAAGAGCTAGTTTGACTTGTGACAGGAAGTAAAAAAATTTGCAAGTGTACCTTATTGACGAGACACCAATGAGGTATGATTTGAATTTATTTCAATTCTTATAATGGAAATTATGTGTTTGGTATAGGAGAGTAGGGAAATTCCCGATTTGGGTGGTTGAAACTGACTACAAGAATTAGTAGTAGTAGAAAAAATGAATTAGAGCAAGTAACAATATGTTGGTAAATCACTTCAGGAGCAGGACAATTGTGTGACATTGGTACCCAATAGTGTCCATTGATTTTCATGAGCATGATATGACTGGTATGATGGTTTTGAGGTAGAGATATGCCTTGGTTTTTAGATCTTTTGATGCAAGGAAACCTTGCCAAGGGATGGGTCGCCCGAGGGACTATGTAGTAGAGAAGGGGATGTGAGGGAACTTGGAAAGTGAGTGATTGAATTAAAGGGGGTGACTAGATTTCCTGAGGGACTATGTAGTAGAGAAGGGAAGGCTAGAGAATAAATTTTTTCTAGTCGTTAGCATTTCCAGATGGAATCAAAAGCACATTGGGAGTGTGCCCTAGAACAATGAACCGATAAATTTTCACTGAGGGACGAGGTAGCACTGGAAATTGGATGCAAGTTTGATTTTGGTAGTGGATTCTAGGCTTCCTAGGAAGGAAGTGAATCCTGGTATTACTTTGAGGGTGGAGGTGTGAGCCTTTGGTTTCCCTTGTTGCAAATGCAAGCTCGTATCATTTTATTTTCTGGTTAGAGAAAATGTGCATATGTATATATGTGTATTTTTATTGTGAATACTGTATCGAGCTAGATTTATAAAGCACCATGAATAATATGTTTATTTGTTGGTTGAAGAAAATGTGCATAAGTATATGTGGCTGTTATTGTAAATACCGTAAACACCGTTACCGGTGAAATAGGTAACTGCACTGGTACCTACTTTTTGACGTAGCAAGAAAAACACCCGATTTTGAAAAGTGGTGATGCAGGAACTTTTTTTTTTTTTTTTTGAGCATGTTCATGGTTTTTTTTTTTTGTGACATTTTTTATGTCGATTTTGAATAGTGGTGGCATATCATCACCAACGTTTTTTTACAAGATTGATTTTCACACTATACATTTTCTAATGTCTTCTTCTTCCATGAGATGTTTATTTTTAAGTGCATTTATGTACTCGTGTTTTATTTTTATTTTTATTTTTTTATTTTTTATTTTTTATTTTTTTTTAAATAAAAATTTGTAATGATATCTTCACTTTTTCACATAGATAAAAAATGAAAAAATGGTCAATATTATAAAGTTTATATTTTCTACAAGTTTATCTATTGATAATTAATTTTTCAATGCACATCAAATAATTTTCGCTAAAAAACCAATATTTTGAACGATATGACAAAAAAATGCAAATTTTCAATACAAATAGAATGCAAAAAATACACTTTTAGAGACTTTTTGTTTAAAAAAACATGTTAAATAAACTAATTTTTGGGAAAATCTTAACAAAAAAACATAAGAAATTAGCATTTTTATTGAATTTTATGTCAAAAAATAATAGTAATCACATGTTTTTTGCAAAAAATAAGGGTTCTTCTCATAAAATATCAAAGTCTAAACATTACAAGTAAAACTGATTAATAGATCTAAAAAATGAGCTTTGTTTGCAAGCATAAATTAAAGATCCTCAACAATATCAACTAATACATGTTCAACATCATCTAGAACATCATTGATGGCTTCTTCCGCAACATTTTCTACTTCATTTTGGTCGTTGTCATCTTCTAATGGATCTTTCATGTCTGCAAATCTTCCAAAGTGCCCCTTTCCAATCATTCCATATAATGGTGGTTGAGGTTCCTTTGATTTTTTTGCCACACATGATTCATTAAAATCCCCTTTCCTCAAACCAACTTCTTGCTTCACATCTAGAAGGAATTCAAGAGCATTAATTCTTTGTTGAATAAATTTGCATTGCACTGGGTCTTTCTCAATGGCAATGCAATTTCTTCCTTTTGGTAGGCAACATGCTGGTGTTGTACCTAATCATCAAGTACAAAAGAGATAAGTAAGAAAATTAGTATAAAGACATAAAAAGTGAAAAATAAAATATTTAAATTTAAATTTGTATAATAAAACTTACCTGAACTTGAAAATAGATCCAAAACCCAATCTCCTTCATTTTACGGCATCGCCTGGCCTGCCTCCGACCCCCGGCTGGGTGGAGGGAAATTCTAAGAATCGCCCTCCGCTCAGCTGGGGGTCGGAGGCAGGCTAGGCAGCCCTCGAAGGCACCACCTGGAGAATCTCCCTCTGCCTAGCTGGGGGCCGGAGGCAGGCTGGGAAACCCTCGAAGGCGCCACCTGGCCGACCTCTTCCTAGCCGGGGGCGATTCTCGGAATCACCCTCCGCCCAGCCGAGGGCGATTCTCGGAATTGCCCTCCGCCCAACCGGGAGCGATTCTCGAAATCACCCTCCGCCCAGCCGGGGGCGATTCTCGGAATCGCCCTCCGCCTAGCCGGGGGTTGGAGGCAGGCCGAGCGACACCGTCGAGGGCTACCCAGCTTGCCTCCGGCCCTCAGCTGGGAAGAGGCAGGCTCGACATCCCTCAATGGCACCACCTAGATGGCCTCCGGCCACCGGCTGGGCGGAGGGAGATTCTCAGAATCACCCTCTACCCGGTTGGGGGTGGGAGGTCGGCCGGGCGACCCCGTCGAGGGCTGCCCAGGCTGCCTCTGGCCCCCGGATGGGCGGAGGGCGATTCTGAGAATTTCCCTCCACCCAGCTGCAGGTCGGAGGCAGGCTGGGCGGGGGGTGATTATGAGAATCACCCCTGGCTGGGCGGAGGGCGATTATGAGAATCACCCCTGGTTGGGTAGAGGGCGATTATGAGAATCACCCCTGGCTGGGCGGAGGGTGATTCCGAGAATCACCCCCAGCTGGGTGGAGGGCGATCACATTTATTTATGAAAATAAAGGAAAATAGGATAAAAGGAAGGTGAAGAGACACATATTTGCATGAGAGGTAAATTGAAGGAAAATTAAGGAAAATGAAGAAAATAGAGGCCTCAATGATAAAAGGGCACCTGAGAATCAATTGATAGCTTTTTCCCAATATTAGAGCAGGTGTAGCAAATGAAGAGGACAAACACTTGGACAAGCACATAAAAGGAAGGAAAAGGAAAGCAAAGGAAGGAAGAGGACAAGAAAGGACAAGCAAGGATGGTTGGGTCAAGAAACTTCAACAAGAAAATTTTATAGGTAACAAGTTGCAAGCACTACAAGGAAAAGACCCTCTAGCGGAGGTTATAAAGGAGGTTTTTAGTGTTATAAAATTGGCCAAAATTGTCAAAAAAACATATGCTACCACATCCGTTTATGGGAACAGAGGTTTTTGCGGAGCTTTTAACAGAAATTCAACACAACTAAAAAAAAAAGGGTGGCCGGAGGTTATTACGGATGTTTTTTCATCGGTGCACTACTCTGGCTTTAATGCACCAGTGCGTACATGTAACGGTGCCCCGGGGCAGTCTAAGGAGAATTCACTGGGCCGTTAAGGTACAAAATAGCACCGGGCGTAGTGTTGGTGATACAACGCATGGGCCATTCTAATTGGTCTTGGGATTTTAGTGGTGCCCATAGGTCGTATCAACGCATCGGTGTGTATACCTTTATAATGCACCAGTGCACCATTTCATAGAAAGGCACCAAGATTTATAATTGGTATCAGTATTAGTGTGGTGTACATGGATCGTACAAATGCACTGGTGCTTATAGATACATAAACACCTCAGTACACAATATCACACAAACGCATCGATATTTATAATTGGTATCAGTATTTGTGTGGTGCCCATAGATCATAAACCCACCGGTGCGTATATACACATAAATGCACCGGTTTACGG
This sequence comes from Pinus albicaulis, assembly GCA_034641835.2. Lineage (NCBI taxonomy): Eukaryota > Viridiplantae > Streptophyta > Pinopsida > Pinales > Pinaceae > Pinus > Pinus albicaulis. The sequence continues at coordinate 939,878,555 of CM076570.1, read as the reverse complement.
TTACTGACACGCACCGATTTTCATTTAGAAACATCGACCTGTGACAATCCACTTATTGTGATTGTTTTAAATTCATTATTCATCAAAAGTAGACACATCTTATAACAATATTCATATTAATTACATTTTTACTAATGCATTTGAATGTGATATTTGGATTAATTTGTTATATCATATCAGAATTATTGTGGTTTTTAAAAATTCATTATTCATCAAAAGTAGACACATATATATCTTATAACAATATTCATATGAATTAAATTTTTATTAGTGCATTTGAGAACGACAATGGAGAACGCAATAGCGACAATGGAGAACGCAATAGAATAATTATAATATATTTTATGATTATATATATAATATATATGAATAAGACAGTCTTTATCATACAAAATGGGACAGTTTATATTCGTATCCCTTTGTCTTTCAATTGGGACACTATGTCCATTACATTAAACAAAATGTTTGATTTCACAGACATATTTCAAAAAATAAAACACCTTGCTTTGATATCCAAACATAGTGATCATCAGTCTTCGCTTGAACTGCTATCACTGCTAGAGCTACTTCCATGACTTCGGTTATTTTTAGGAATGTTGTGTTCATGACATTGATTGTTTTCTTCTTCTTCACCTTCCATCAAAAAACATAAAAATAAACTGAAATGAGTGTATATACATTGGTGAGAATAATGAAAATTACAATATTAAATAATATACATCAATGTAAATCAAAAAGAAAAATGTACCATAGCAACAATTGACTCATAAACTATACACATTCTTTCAAAACCATGTAACATGCCATCTTTCAAAATTTCGTCTGTTGTCGCAGTTCCATACTTTGTTTCCTGCAAGTTTTATACCCCATAAAAAATCATATATTTAATATAAAATATGTTTTTGTTCTATTAATTATAGACGGAGCTAAGTAAAACAAGATCGATAGATGCTTACAAATTCCACAATTAAATTATGATATGCCAACATATACTCACAACCCATATTTAACCCAATTTCAATCAATTCGTCTGATGCTTATTTTTTGTATGTTAGCACCTGTTTGAAGACATTCAATGATGATTTTTGTAAAACAAGTTAAAAAATACAAAAATTAAATCTAGTTAAGTTGTTATAAGGAAGTAACAATTACTCACAAACTTAGAGATCAACCATTTTCTTCCTTGTTGTCCTGTTTTATGTGCTGAATGGGTTCCATTTTATTTTATTTTTTGCAAGAAATTTTTTGAAAATTAATATTTAATGCTAAATTGTTTATTTATTGTACCTAATGATCGAAAAATTCAATGATTACATATTACATTTGAAGCACGTTGTTGTTGTTGGAAAGAACGTCTATACATTCGTTCCACTAGATCCCTCAAACTTTTGTAAAATTTTGTCCCCCTTTTGTTAACTTCTAGCACCACTCCAGATGAGCTAAGGAGAAATTGAATTTCATTTTCATGTTCTTTTTTCTTTTCTTTTCTTAGAACAACATTCCTTTTCTGAGTTGTTGGTCCCTGTAGAACATTAAACATATGTGAATTAGTAGACTGTTTGACACATGTTATCTAATAATTTTAAGTATATTATTAATGATAATTAAAAAAAGAAACTCATATTGGATCGATAGTATTTTTTCATTCACCCGATTCATCCTTTTGCAATTTTTCCATTAAAATTTTACGCTCTTCTGGTCCTAGATCATAAATAATCAGATCGAGCTTCATCATTTTGTGGCTCTGCATGAAACACAGTAAACAATGCATATTAGTTAAACTTACATATAGTTCAAAAATAATATTTTTTATAAAGAATTTACAAAGAACTTTCTTTTTTTGCTTTTCTTAATGTGTTAATAGTATTTTTGTTACTTGATCTCTTGTCAGACATTTCTTTATCAATCTGAAACCTGTACCATATCATTCATTAATATATTTATAAATAAATTCTCAACTTTTTAGGTAGAAAATAAATCTCAAGACACTGGTACGCCTTTCATGAGGTCTGCACCGCAACCGGTGCGTGGGGATATTAACAACGCACCGCAAAACAGTATAATACACCATACGGTGCATTGGGTATTATAAACACACCGCAAAAACGGTGTAATACACTGTACGGTGCTTGCCTAGTTAAATGGAGCACTGGTGCCCTATTTCAGATTTGGCGCATAGATTTAGAAAAAATCTTTTCATTTTTTTTACTACAGTACTTTTGTGGTGCATTGTATAATACATCACGGTAGCGTACGCAGGGCGCACTGATAAAGAAAAATCCATTTTTTCAAAAATTCACGTAATGGCCGAATGGATTGGGATCCGACTATGCAAGTCGTCCCGTGGGTTGGACGTCAATTTAAAATGAAAAATCCTAATTCTGAAATCACAGAAACAAGGAGAAGAAAGGGAAAAAACATAAAAATGAAGGGTTTAGGGTATAAATGGATAAAACTATAGAAAAAAGTAAAAAACTGCAGAAAAAGTAAAAAAAAAAATCAAATTTAATCACGAGATGGTTTCAAATTCTATGATACAGGGTTTGAAACACCAAAGGTTTGGTTTCTGATTGTCTGAATACTTCTGTTCGAACGTATTTCGCTGCTCCACAGTGCCCTCCTGCTCTCTTGCTCTAGGGCTGTCTCCTGCAAATATCTGGATGAAAATTTTAGCAAAAATAGTGAAATAATGAAAAGTGTTTAGTATTTAAAGAATTATTTTATGAAATTAGATTTTCGAAAATATTTTTTTCGCCCATTTTTCAAATTGCCGTTTTTTTTTTCACTTAAAGAAAATAGCGTTGCGTTTTTTTTTATTTGCGTTTATTCGTTACCGGTGCGAAAGATTTGTGACGCACCGATGCGTCTTATTAATACGACGCACCGATGCGTGTTAGGATGATAAGCACACCAGACTGTATAAAGTTCTTTTTTGTTTGTTTGTATGTAAGATCATAATAAAATAATGATAATTATAAAGTACATGAATTTATTTTCATTATTTTCTAAACTTTATTATGTTACAAAAATTCGTATTATTCTAGATTTGTTATTTTACAATTATTTGCAAATTTGCAAATTTAAATATTTTAATAAAATCATTTCACATTAATAGAATTAAAATTTTACAAATATTTTATATACAATTACAATTAGAATTAAAAATACAATTACAATTTTAAATTAATTTCACATAAATGAATTACTATTAGAATTGCAATTACAATTTTAATTTTACATACAATTACATTTACAATTTTACATAGAATTACATTTACAATTACAATTACAATTTTACAAATATTTTACATACAATTCAATTAAAATTAAAATTACAAATACAAATACAATTTTAGAATTTTACATACAATTACATTTACATTTTTACATATAATTACATTTACAATTACAATTACAATTTTACAAATATTTTACATACAATTCAATTAAAATTACAATTACAAATACAATTACAATTTTAGAATTTTACATACAATTACATTTACAATTTTACATAGAATTACATTTACAATTACAATTACAATTTTATAAATATTTTACGTACAATTCAATTAAATTTACAATTACAAATACAATTACAATTTTAGAATTTGACATACAATTAGAATTACAATTACAATTTTACAAATTTTCATATATACAATTACAATAATTTCTAAATAAATTAAATATTACAATTACAATTAAAATTTTACATTAATAAATATTTTACATACATTTACAGTTTAAATTACAATAAGTACAAATACAAATACAATTTTACAATTTTACATACAATTAAAATTTCAATTACAATTACAATCACGACATAATATTTAATAAATATCATGGTCATTTAATATTAAATTAATTAATAAACATCATCACGATCATGATAACCATCGTACAAACATCATATTCGACTAATAAACACATTCAAACATCAAATTAACATTATATATTAAGATCATCACAACACAAACATCAAATATACATCTCAATATGTCAAATAACTCATGCTATCACATATACACATATATCTGCAAGCTAAACATTAAATGAACATATCTAACATGACCTAACAATATGCGCCACATCATGATGATCACCAACATGAAAATTAAATACAAATGCAACATGAACATAAAATACATGGACCATATATATATATATATATATATATATATATATATATATATATATATATATATATATATATATATATCTTTAAAACTGAATAATGTTAAAAATATACAACTGTAATATAAATGTCATGGATCAGGCGCTGGTGGTAGTATAACAACATCAATAGCAGTACAAGTGGATGCTTGCTCAGTAAAGCTAAGTGCAGCCTCGACAGTCGATGGTCGAGCCTACTCATGATCATAATCACTAGTACTAATGGATGCATCCGCTGGTGGTAGTACAACGTCAATATGAGCAGTAGTAGTGGAGGCCTGCTCAATCAATAGTGCAGCCTTGACGGTCGATGGTCCAACCTACTCATGATCATGACTAGTACTGATGGATGTAGCTGCAGGCTGCTGACTAGACGTGGCCGATGGTCCAGCCTCATCTCCATGATGATTGTCAGATGCTGCTAGTGGAGCGTCATGCTCATCAGGCACGCCGCGAGGTGAACAATCATGAGATGCATGTGAGTCGCTGCTCGCGAATTGTCCATCACATGCTGTGGCTCGACTACACCTATAGCTACGGACAGTCCTCCTCAGTCGCGTAACAGTTGTCGTAGATCCTACGACATGCCGCATCAGGCCGTACATGTCATGCGGCATGCCTCTCCAAATCCATAACAACCTATCATCGGGCTGTATGTCTCTGTAATGAGTGGGCCTGATGCTCGCATCAACAATCAATGCACAGAGTTGTTTGGCCAACTCCATCCTATATCTGGTCTCAGGTCGACCACGCCTAGCAAAAGGTGACATTGGTGCACCATGAGCATGAGCATGTCTCTCTGCTGCACCGACCTCATCCTCATCATGATCATCCTCGGCATCAGCCATGTCCTGGTCGTCATCATCAGGATCCACACCTGGATCATGTGGTGGACCCGACATCTCCTCGCCATCAAAAGAGCCAATGTCTCCAAAATATATACAAGTACATAATAATAATTAGAAAATTTCATTACACAATTTAATAAAAACAAGTTAAATAACATGTTAGAATAAATATAAATAAAACAATAATATTAACTCTATCATCTGGTGGCTCATCAGCTGTGAAGAGGATGTTGGGATACCCTCTCCAATCTAAGACAACATAAGGACATGGAACCATAATGAAGGGATGCAGCCCGTCAAAACTGGCTAGTAAGTCCAGTGAATCATGTGATATCCTGGCTGGAAACAATTGTCTCCCCTCTTGGCATCATCTGCCCCCACATGTGCATCTGGGCTTCAAACATCAGCCTACGAGGCTGTCGAACAAAACTAGGTCTCATCTCTCGAAACCTCTGAAAAAAAAAATAAAACAGCTCTGAAGCAAAAGGGAAGCTGACCCTCCCTTGTGCATGAGCACGACATCTATCTAAGGTCGTACAAAACTGCCACAAAAAAATGGCAGACCACCTGACAAGTCGTGGCTGCTATATTAAAGAATCAACATAATATAAAAGTGAGCAACTAATGCATTGCCCGTCATTGGTGTTGTGCGAAATGGTCGAAATGATAAGGGAGAGACACTGCACGTCATTTCTACCAAAAGCACCTATACGTAACTGACCTCCAGGTACCTGAAACTCTGAAGGATACAGTACATGTGCTCCAATTTCTCTCTGGGAGTAAACTAACTCACTCCCTGCTACACAACCAGCTGACATGTCTGGAAATGAGGGAAAATATATCCCTCTCCTCGATAGTCCTGTAATAAAATAAATATCCTCCTTAGTGGGTGTGTACCATTGGTCAGGACCAACCTGGAAAGCCTGTCGGTGGGCATTCCACCTGCGGATAAGATATCTCAAAAACATACTATGGGCCTTTAGGGAAGTAGCCTCCTCATAGAAATTGAGGAGGCCTACCTGCCTAAGGATCCCTTGGGTATCTACAGTAATAGGGCGAGGGTATGCATCTCTCTCCCTCTCTCGGGCCTCCCATTGGCAAATCATGTCATACTGTTCAGCCTATTGTTGTTGATGTTCCTCCTCTTCTCTCTGAATCATTGCCATATTAAATAATTTTTTTTTTGTAGATTTCAGATTTCTGTGGTGAGAGTTTAGAGTTTCTGGGTTCAGAATCTCCACAGTGAACATTTTTGTGTCAACGTTTCGGGTCTAGAAAAAGACCCATCATCAGGAAAATACACACACACACACACACACACACACACACACACACATATATATTTGAAAAAAAACAAACAGACAAGTCGGTGCACCATAAAAATAGTCATGCACCAGTCGCGGTGCGTCTTAAGAATGTAGCGCACTGGTCCCGGTGCCCCTAATGAAATACAACACATCGGCCTCAGTGTAGCTGCCTATTTTTCAAGCACTGTTAACTTTATCAAAGTTCAGCATAGTGGTACGCTGACTGAAATATATGCCCTGATGCGTATAGTCGTGTCAGCGCACCAACTTCATGACAATTACATAGTTGACGGTGCGGTATTTTACCTGGCCGCACTGTTGACCCTCTCGGAATCCAGAATGTGGTGCACTGACATGCACCGGGCCGGATAATTTCGTCAATGCACTGCACTGTGATTCTCGTGGTCAACGGTGCGCCTGGATAAATAAGCGTACTGCCTTTTATTTTATTTTTTTTATTTTAAAATTATTCAGGGTACCTTTCGGTACCGCCCCAGAAACGATGCAGATACCATTAGCACCGGTGGCGGTGCAGCCTGTAAATTTTACAGGCAACACCGCTATCTGGTGCGAGCCGAACAACTTTGGCGCACCGCACGACAATTTTTCTTTTCTTTTCTTTTTTAATGGTTATTTTTAAGGCTATTTCAATTTCTAACACGCTAAAAGTCTTAATTATGGAAAAACTAGAAAAATACTTGTACATTTTTCCGTCGAGGAGGCATATTGGCTGTAAAGTTTGCAAAAGAAAAATTTCCCACTATTTTTCAAAATACAAGCTGGATATTGGTGGCCAATGGAGAGCAGCAGTGCGTGTAATGGGTGCAATGAGAGTACCGATGTCAGGGTGGCTCAGATAAGGGGAAATGACACCGGTGCTTGAGAGCTCTAGAGCACCGAGGAAAGTGAAAAATGAGGTTTTTTGGCCGTATTTTTTTATTTATTTAACCTTGTTCTGGTGTGTGGGATTTTATATGCGCACCGGTACGCTTACCTACAACCGCACCGGGCTGTGTCAAATTTGGCGCATTTTTTATAATGCACCGGGGCGGTTCCCTAACACCGCACCAAGATGTTTCAGTTTTGGCGCGAAATTTTGATGATGCACCGGGGCAAAATATTCGTAAAGCACCGGTGTGGAATAGTCGTAAAACATCGATTTTTTGGCCTTAATTTTTTTTTATGTAACGCTATTCCGGTGCGTGCAGTTTATAGGCGCACCGGTGCTCCTAGATAAGAATGCACCGGCGCATTTATGTTTTTGTGCGGTGTTTTATGATGCACCGACGTGGAAGAGTGGTGAAGCACCGGTGCGTTACAGTAATAGAATGCCCCGGAGGTGTGTGTACGTCGCGCAAGCTGTCCGGTGTGCCAATGTTTCGTGCACACCGACGCGTTCTATGGTAGGGCACGCACCGGTAATTGAGAGCTCAGGAGCACTGGAAAACTGAAAAATTAGGGTTTTTTTGCCGTAATTTAAAATTTTTTTTTAACCCTTTACATGTGCGCGTGGTTTATAGGCGCATTGGTTCTGTTTCTTACAAACACACTGGTCAGTTTGTGTTTTGGCGCAATGTATTATGATGCACTGGTGCAGTTTCTTTCTACCACATTGGGTGGTTTCGGTTTTGGTGCGGTGTTTTATAATGCATCGACGTGGAAGAGCTGTGACGCACCGGTGCTATAGAATAATAAGACACACCAGGTGGGTGTGTGCGAAGTGCATGGTGTCTAGTGTGCCAATGTTTTGGTCACAATCGATGCTTTCTCAGTTCTAGAGCACCGAGGAGACGTGTAATGATAAGCGCACTTAGAGGAAAACATCCGCAAAACCCTCCGCCCACCAACCTCCTCTAGTAACCTCCGCTAGAAACAGACGTATGGGGTATTTTTTGTGGGGTTCCTCAAAAACATCCGCTAAAGGGTATTTTCCTTGTAGTGAAGTGTGATTTCCTAGCTGAGGTGAAAATGTATGGTGCATCAATTTGTGTATTTGGTTCATTTTCTGTCAATGGAATGGGTTTTCCCTGGTTTGTTAGTGGTTTCAACCTTGCCTTGCCATTTCATGAATAGCCATGGTGTGATGGGATTCATTCTTGGGTGAGCTTTGGATTGTCAGAAGGTTTCAGAACTAGGTGAGGTGGTCTTAGGAAAATTCCTAAGGGTTGGGGTTGGAAATGTTTTTATCTAGGAAGCCCTCGACAGGTGGGTGGAGACAGGAAAATTCCTCAAGGTAATGGTGAAGAAATTCCAAGGCATCCAAGCTTGTTTGGTCTTCGTTATCTCTTGACCGATTTTAGTGAGGTTGCAATATCCTGAGGGTGGAGGTGGTTTAATCTCCAGGAAGCCTTGGTTTTTTAGGTGTTAAGATCCCACATTCACGATTGGAATATGGTAGGGGTTGTTGATTGGCTGAAAGAAAGATTTGGTTAAGCCCAATCTATGGCCGGGTGGTAGGTAGAAGTCCATGACTTGGATGGATTTTGCATAAGTTAATACGAGCTATTTTCCTATTGTAATATATGAGCACTTGCAGTTATTATTATGGTTATTTGATGGCCATTATGTCATGTTTAATAATATGTTTATATGGTGGTTATAATCATGGATCTGTAATTTTCTCTAGCTATGACTTGTTCAATATTTGATAAGTATTTGTTGGTTAATGAATGCATGGGAAAATAAGTGTTATTTCAACTATTATGAGAGGGAATTAGACCTTCTTGGTGATTCTTAGATAAGTTTTAGACTCTGATGATCAAATATGCATTCATGACATGTAGTTTACATGTTCACCATATGTTTGACGAAATGACTGTCATGGTTAGGCTTGGTTAGGTCAAGTCCTTGTTCAAGTTATGCATTTTTATCATCATCCTTATGTCATTTATCATTCTAAGAAGTCTCAGATAGTTCTAGGCAGGGGTCTGGAGGCTGGCCTAGAACAAAGTTCCATCTTAGGGATTGACCACTTAGGGTGTTTCTTCAACTCTTGGGTTATTTGTAGTCCCTATAAGATGCTAGTTTGTGGTCAGTAAGTTTTAGTTGTAGGCCGCACTTCCTAAAATGGACTTAGGAGGCCAGGTCATGTCATAGTGGAACTTCATTTCACATTTACCGGTATTGAAAAATGTGTAACTAGGTTCGGTCTTCATAAATATTAAATTTACTTTTGAGTCTTGTATATTGTAAAATGAAATACAAATTTTTATTTTTATTTTTGAAGCATGGGTTTCATGCTCATGGTATTTTATTTTAGAAGTCAAGCACCCATTGAGTGATTCTAGGGTTTGTCCTAGGGTCAATAAGTCAAAAGAGTCATTGTCATATGAAGAAGACCCCATCAGGTACATTATAACTTTTGAAAATAACTATTTTTGTATTCAAGTGTAAAAATACCCTCCAAGACCAAGTTGGTCTGGAAGCTAAGAAGTTAGCCTCAATTAGGGTATTTCATCCTCATTGAAAGCCTATATATAAGAGGGAACTTGACCTCCTATGGAAATAATTCATTCTCTCATCATTCATGCGAAGGAGAAGAAGAAAGAGGCTAGCCAAGATGGAAGAAGGACGAAGGACAAGTGTTTGGGTAATTTCTCTCTCTCTTTTCACATGTTCAAAGGAAGGAGGCTATGGTTTTGCTGCTGCAAGATTGAACTTGGAGAAATTGGAGAAAAAAGTTCGCAGGAAGGTATATTAGGTCATCCTCAATCCTTAGAAGAAGGAGAAATTCAAGAAAATGTCAAAGAAAACCTTATAAGACCTATATTTTCTCACATGTGTGGAGGAAACAACTATTGCAAGGGCCAAAAAATTTTGACCTACAGTAGAGGCCAAAATTATGTACTTGGGGGTTGAAGTTGTGCAGCTGGAAGAGATTTGACTGGGTTTGACTTGGACAAATGAAAAACATCATCAAGAATGTCAGACTTGGTCTTGGAAGGGTATTGGTCTTGGTATAGAGGTCTTGGAATTCGTCATTTGAAGAATCTATAATAAGAGAAGAGATTTGTGGGTTTTCCTCTCAAGTGAATAGGTTTTGGCCTTGGCTTGCAACCTATAATCTGTGTTCTGTGTATTATTGATCTTCTTGTTTTGGTAGCTGTTTGATGATAATAATAGCATAATAATAAGAGGAGAAGATAATAAGTAAGAAAATGTAAACTTTTCATCATAAGAAGTTTTCAATTTTAAGAGAAATCATCCTAACTGTTAGTGTCCACATGTTCAGTGATCAAATGTACTATTTCAGGTTTAATTAGTAGTGGTATTAGGTAAAAATTTCATGTTTCAAGTCAGTTTTCAAATAAAATTTTGTTCACTAAATGTGTCTAGGTCTGAAATGCTACTCCCTTCACTCCATTCATGGTCATGTCATCCATTATCATCTAGGGTCTGAGGTCATTCATCACATCTTCATCTAGGTAAGAGTCTAGGTCTTTTGTTTCACCACCATAAGAGTCAAAATATGTCATGAAAGAGGGCGAAACAAATTTCATTTTCACCATACAAGTCATTTTCATAGGGAGTTAGAAAAGATAGGAAAATAAATTAAGGCACTTTGTATTTCCTCAAATAAAGTGTGTTTCTTGATTAAAGCTTTTCAAAAAAGAAATTTCTTCAAAAGAGCTTATGATTTCACAAGAATACAAAAAAGGAATTTTATGATGTTATAAAAGGGGAAAAAGAGACTTATTCAACTCATTTTATCCTTTTATGTTCGGTAGAGCTCCTCTCTTCTCACCATCATACTCCACAACTGCCAAGGGTTGAAGAAAAACAATAAATTTGTGTCAAAGTTGCTCCTACTATGCTTCTGGAGGTGTTGTGCTACACTTTTGGCATGTGAGCTCCAAATAAATCATTCAAGCTTCAAAAAACTTTCACAAGGGTTCACTCATCTCCTACACAGCAAGTAGACATCATTCCTACCTTTCTCAAGTCAAATTTCATCAGCAAAAGAGCGGTTTCTTTCATTAGGTCATTCCCATTATGCTTTTGGTGTTTTTCATCATTTACTTGTTTCAGCTGATAAAAACCTACCCTAAACATCTACAACCTTCCTACAACACTCATACATCATAATATAACACTCACTATCACTCACAACCTTATTTTTCATCAATTTCATCAAAACCCTAATTTTCACTACATTTTGGCAAAAAACTAGGAATTTCCCGTGTTTTGGTCTTTTGGCCACCTTCCTCATACTCATTTCTAGAAATTTCACTTCAATCCTATTTCCATCTCATCACCCTACCTCCTAAATGTTTTAGGTATTTTTCCACAGCTTCCTTTCACCCCATTTCTGTCCCTCAAATCACCCTACCATTATCCCTTCTTTTCTTAATTCTACATCTTCCCTATGCATCTCATCCATCTAGGGTTTCATCTTGTTGAAAAACACCATGGAGGAAGAAAATAAGATTCATAAGGGAGGCCACCATTCTAGGTTTTGTCCAACTCAGATCCATGGAATCATTTTTAGAGCTTAATGATCATTTGCTAGGGTTTACATTGCACACAAGGAAAATCTTACTTCAAAATCATTTTCTGAAGTAATGGAGATGAATTTTACAAAAGTGAAAGACATTTTTTTCAATCATAGGCCAAAGAAAAAAAAACTCCTTCATTTTATGCACATGTTCTATTATTTGATAGAAATTCCAACAATATAGTTGCTCCTAGTAATTTTCTGCACTTTTGAACAGGTTGTCTTCAAGTCAAATTTTCATGGGTATGGAGCAGGGGTTTGCAGTGCTTGATGACTCCATTTTTTAACAGAAATCCAAATATTTCCAAAATTACCACTTTCATCCCAAAAATCCTCTTGGAAGGTCTCCAAAATCCCTCTCAAAGTGGCGCGACGCTTCTGCTGAGAGTGCGCTACGCTTCTGCAAATTTTTAGTGGTCAATTTCAGACTTGTATTCAGAGCAAATGAGAAAGTATTTTGAAAAAATGGAGGAGGCATTTGTTCATAACATGCCCAAGAACAAAAATCCCTCTCATTTTTTTAAAACACGTTATGGTTAGATATATATTGATCCATATTTGAGCCCTATTTTTGAATATAATTTATGGAAAATCTGAAAAAAATGGTCATTGCAGAAGCGTCGTGCAACGACACAACGCTTTTTATCAGAGCATATAAATGAATAAATTATTATATTTTTGGATTTATTTTCTCTTAAAAACCACAGATATGACCTCATCTTTTCATGTCACCCTCCCATTTTGAAGAAAAATCCCAAAAACATCACTTTTTTCATGTTTCTGCTACCTATTTTGCCTGTGCGCGGCGCTTCTGGAGTGAGGTTGGAAGAATAAGTTTTTGAAGGCATTACAGTGGGTATTTTATCAGTTTTTAGGGTGAAATGGAAAGAGGACACATAGGGATACCTATCATAATTCTCAGATTTGCAAATTTGTTCCTAAAAGTCAGTCAAAATTAGCTCCAAAGTGGTGTGGCGCTTCTGCTGGGAGTCACGACGCTTCTGTCATTGGATTCCTTTGGATAGTTTTCAAGCCAAAAAAACTCCAAAAGTCGAAGCTAATATGTCCCATGAGGTGTCATTTCAGTAATTGAGTTTTTTTTTTCCTCTTGTGATGATGAAACATGTAATTTAATGAAGGAGACACACACTCCTAGTCTTTAGCTGAATTTTAGGGAATAGTTTCTAACTTCCCTAGATTCTAGGAAGTGACTCATATGATGTAATTATGATGATTTTTTGATAGGATTTCGACCCTATGAGGTTTCATGACTATTATTTTCCTATATGTAGTCCAACTCAAGCCATTTGAAGGGTTGGATAGTTGTTATTTGTAGTGGAGTTATTGTACAAGTTTTTTTGAATGAAATCAAAGACAATGTTGCAGACATAGTGTTGAGACTCCAGTGGTATGCCTTTAAGCATTTTTTTTTCTCTGTAATATTATCAAGTTGAATTTTATGTTAGCCTCCTTTCACATATATGATTTTGTATGTTAATATTATCAGTATATAGACAGAAATAATGCTTTCCATGCTCCGTTTTAATAAGATTTACATGAACATGTCTCTGCTCTTTTGATGAAGGAATTCATTTTAATTACTAATATTACTCTCTCTTTGTTCACCCTATACACAATGACAAATTAATCATATTCCTAACCTTACCTACTTGACCTCATCCTTTCCTCTGCAAGCTAACCTTTGAAATTTGACCTAAACCCTAGACCTAGTTCCCTAACTGTCATTCCTATCCAGCAAAAAAACTAAAAAAGAACAAAACCCCAATTTACTGAACTTTAATACCTAGCCTATGATCATTATAAATCCAATCATCTCACTGACTGCTAAAGTGACATTGAGAAAGCCCTCTTTGGTTTTGGTATGGCTAGCTACCTAACCTAAAGATTGGTTTGTGGTACCTTCCTTTAATTCCATTCTCAGCCTTGGGAATGGGGGGAGTGATAACACTAACTATAACCCTATAGATTTCCCATCATAGTGTCAGAGTTAAGGTTGTCTAAGGGCATGATGAAGATCACTACATCCTTGAATAAGTCTTTAAATAAGTTTTATATGGTAGCAAGTAATCTAAAATAAGGTATCAAGGAATTGTGGATTATCTATTATCCATTAAGAATAGTATGACCAAGAATTCTACAAAGGATGAAGAGTTATTCTCAACGTTTACTGGCACATTTGAAGATGAAAATATTTGGGTAATCGAAAGTTAGCATCAAGACATATTACAGGTGATCACAAAAAAATAAATATCTTATCAAGAGGAAAGCATTATTACTCCATTGAGCTTGGTGAAAAGAAGGGCTATCCTGTAAAAGGAATTGGATCAACCTCATTGAAGCTAGAGAATGGAGGAAATAATCATCTCAACAACATCCTATTTGTTCCAAGTTTTTAAAAAGAATCTAATTTCCATTTCATGTTTATAATATAAGGGAGATAGAGTCGCTTTTATAGAAGTAAAGTTTGTAGTATGGGATAAAAACTCTAGCATTAAAAATGAAAAAATCATTGGGATTTGTGAATGAAGACTCTATAGATTGTTGACTCCTCTCTCTCAAGATTTGGTTCACATTGAAGTAAGTCCATGTGAAATTTTGCATGGAAGGTTTTTTCACCTTCACTACAAAATCTTACCAACTCTAAATTATGTAGAAATTATATGCACTAAGCATGCATATGTCCAAGATCCACCTGATCTCACACTATTTAAATTTATTCAAGATACTAAATCTATTCCACTTGTTAATCTTTTGCGGAAAATTTAATTGCACACACATGTGAAGCATAAACAAAAATATTCAATTGCACATAACACAGTTTTTAACTGGGAACGCCTGAAGCTGAAAACCCCAAGTATATATTATGTAACATGGAGATCATATGACAATATAATACAAACATACAAAGCTTATCACAAGCTCTCAGTATAGTACAATCCTCATACACTAATCAGGCCCAATCTTGCAAATCCATGCACTGATATTTGCCACATGCTATCCCTCCTCCACTGCGTAATCTCTGATGAAGAATTGCTCTGAATGAATTCGAATTACCCTTGCTTGCACTGCGCAATCCTCATTGGCATCTCCAATATGTGTGTGATGCAATCAATGCATCACTATAGTCACAACATATAGTCTATCTTTCCCTTTCACCTATCTCTCCACTGGTCTCCACTGAAACTGCCATGCACTGTAGTTAACTGATGTATTGTTCAATTGATCAATGAGTTATTATTTATGAATTAATTAACTAATTAATTCACTCCACTCTCACTAGTGTATCAATCGTTTAGAATAGATACAACTAGCTCAACTGAGTCTAACTGAGTTAAACTGAATACAACTCCATAACTACTTCTTCCAACCATGTCATAACTCTGCCGCTTGAGTTCTAACTGAATCCTCCATGCATTAGCTCTAGTAAACCCTTAGGAATAACGTAATTCCTTCTGTCAGCTGTTGTGCCACATCTGTACACTGAACTGAAGTGCTCCAAGAGAATAAGTTGCTGTTTAGAGTCTGATTATTATTACGAGCTAATAATAATCGACATGCATATATTTTTAGATTGATGATCTATAAATAGACTTTGCCCAATATTCTAAAAAAATAATTTCATCTATTTTTCCAACTTGATCAACCATCCACAAATAGCATCCTACAACTTCTGAAATATGATCGACATGTCTAAAAATAGACATAGTCTAAAAATAGACTTGCACCAAAAATAGCCTACGGGCCCACTTAGTGAAGGCGACTCTTTTCACTAAGCTCATCATCTTTTTGAATCTCAATACTCCCTCTCAACAAGATAGGGATTATCCTTCACCCCGATTTTTCCTCTATGGTATTCGAATTTTCTCCTGGTGAGTGCCTTCGTCAGAATATTTGCATCTTGATCCTTCGTAGGAATATACTGAAGCAACATGATCTTCTGCTGCACACAATCTCTGATATGATGATACCGGATATCAATATTTTTATATCTATCATGAAACACAGGATTAACTGAGAGTTTAATTCAACTCTGATTATCACAATGAATCACCGTGGGATCTAAATGTGAACCGAACAAACCAACCAGAATCTTCCTCATCCAGATAGCCTCACATGCAGCTAAACTTGTTGCCATGTATTATGCTTCCGCTGAACTGAGTGCCACGGATCTTTGTTTCCTGTTGTACCAAGAAACTGCCGTAGATCCGATACTGAAAATCCCTCCTGATGTGCTATTTCTTTCTGTTGAGCTTCCTGCCCAATCTGCATCCGTGAAGCCATGCAAATTCACCTCATTTGTCTGCCTGTACCATAAACCATAC
Organism: Pinus albicaulis; assembly: GCA_034641835.2. Lineage (NCBI taxonomy): Eukaryota > Viridiplantae > Streptophyta > Pinopsida > Pinales > Pinaceae > Pinus > Pinus albicaulis. The sequence goes on along the minus strand of CM076570.1, from coordinate 939,862,384 downwards.
TCAGATGTGCCCCTGATATATCTCAGGACATGCTTTCCCGCCTTCCAAAAGAGCTTGGTAGGCTTAACCATCACTTGTGAAAGCTGGTTCACCGCATAGCATATGTCCGGTCTTGTATTGAATAAATACATGAGCGAACCCACCAACTGTCGATAAACAGTGGCATCCACTATCTCTGCTGATGTAGCATCGTATTTCTTCCAATTTCCTGGAAGAGGAGTGTCGATAGGCTTGTAGCCTTGCATGTGAAACTTCTCCAGTATCTCTCGGGCATACTTGCCTTGAGACACAAAAATTTCACCTTCCCGCTGCCATATTTCCAATCCAAGGAAATAATGAAGGAGGGCCAAATCCTTCATCTCAAACTCCTTTGCAAGATCAGCCTTGCATGAGTGTATCAACTGCTCATCACCTATTAGTATCAAATCATAAACATAAATTACAATGATAAAAAAATTACCCTCAACCAAAATTTGGTACAGGTTTTCATCCGCCTCACTCTTGGTAAAGCCAAGTCCAGTGAAATAGCTGTCGACCCGAGTGTACCAAGCACGGGGTGCTTGTTTCAGCCCATACAACACTCTTTTGAGCCTGCACACATGCGACTCACTGCTGAAGATCTCAAATCCTTCAGGCTGCTCAACGTACATGTCTTTCTCAATGATCCCATTAAGGAACACAGTCTTCACATCCATCTGATGAATGTGCCAACCCATCTATGCTGAGAGAGAAAGGATGGTCCGTATAGAAGAATACTGTGCGACAGGTGAAGAGGCTTCTTCATATTCAATCCCCTCAATTTGTGAGAAGCCCCGGGCAAAAAATCTTTCCTTATACTTCTCGACGCTCCCATCAATAGCTTGCTTTACTTTGTAGATCCATCTTGATCCTACAACTAATTTCCCCACCGGCCTTGGAACAATCTCCCAAGCACTGTTTCTGACAATGGAGTCATACTCCTCCACTATGGAATCTACCCATGTGGGCTCCTGCGCTTCTTCTTCAAAAGAATATGGCTCTGTCACAATACAGTTGCTCATAAGAGCCATGTATCCAGTATATCGGTCAGGTGACTGTCTCTGTCTGCGCTGTGATGTAGGAACTCCTACATTCTGTGCCGCATCCACCTTCAGTCTCTCAGCTTCTGTGGTACGCTTCCTGCCTTGTCTGATGTTTGGTTTTGCATGAGTGGACTCCTCCACTCCATGAATCTCCTCTTGTGGCTAATCCACATACAGAGGCTCATATTTCAGAACAAGCAGTTCCTTCACTGCATGCAAGTCTAGCTCCCTCTCAAGCATAGCTCGTGCAACACCCACGATTGTTTTGTTCTTCCTCTCCACGACCCCATTCTGCTATGGGTTATGAGGTGCTATGAGTTCTCTTCGAATTCCTTCTTTGCTACAGAAGTATTTTATTCACCACCATTATCGCTCCTTAGAGCTTTCACGTGCTTCCCCGATTCCTTCTCCACCAATGCCTTGAACTCACAAAACTTTGAGAACGTTTAACTCTTCTTCTACATGAAGAAGATCTAGCATCTATGAGAAAAGTCATCAAAAAATATCACATAATACATGTGTTTCGACACTGTTGAAGCAACCGAGAATGGTCCACACACGTCTATGTGAATTCTCTCTAGGATCACCGAAGCACGGTTCTCCTTCTCATGAAAGGTGGTCTTCACAAACTTACCCATTGTAAATTATTTTCACTGATCTGACTGCGCAAGAGTACCCTTGGGAATTCTAGTAGAGATTTGCTGCAAAATTTTCAAAGCGCCATGGTGAAGATGGCCCAATCTCCTGTGCCGTAATTTTCCCTCATCGCGGCTCACCACTTCTTCTGCTTTGCCTACCATTGCAGCGCAACCATCTACCTCTAGCTTGTAGAGGTTCTTAATTCGAACCCCTATCTTCTCGGTTTGATCCATTGCTTTATGTCGAAGGAAGGATTTTCCCTCACTGAAAACAACATCATAGCCCTTGTCTTCCAGTATTGCGACTGAGACCAATTTATTCTTCAGACTTGGAACATGCATGAAATTCTTCAACAAGAATGGAATACCGGACTCCCTCTCAAAGGTAATGGTCCCAATTCCAGTCGCATTGTACCGACCATCGTCGCCCATCTCTATATGCATCTGGAGGTCCTTCTCCTCCAAGTCACTAAATAACTCTTTGTCTCCCATCATATGGCAAGATGCACCACTATCAAGATACCACACCAATCCCATGCAGCTTGAAACCAAGCATGAGATCAAAGAAAAATCCAGCTCAAATTGCGAGGCTAAGGCCTCTCTAGCTGTAGATCCAGCAACCTGCTTATTCTTCTTCTTCTGTGGACAGTTAGTGGTGAAATATTCATGCTCGTGACAGTGAAAACACTTCACTTTGGACAAATCATGCTTCTTTCCTTTCGCACCGGATTTAGAAGGATTTTTCTTCTCCTTCCATTTCCTTGCTTTGGCAGCCAAAGCGCAATTCTCTTCATCTTCATTCTTCGATGAAGATCCATCCCTGGTACCCCGCCTTATCTCCTCCTACATAAGATCCGACCAAAGTCGCTCCCATCCTGGCAGTTTCTCCCGTCCATTGACAGAGTCCTCGTAGCTATGCCAACTCTTCGGAAGCCCAAGGAGAGCCAATTTAACCAAGTATTCTTCATCAACAGTAACTCCCACACTCCCCAGTTCATCCTTGCAGTGGACAAACTTCGTGAGGTATTTTGGAATACTGTTGCCTTTCTCCATTTTTATTTTTCTGAGCTTGTCTTTAAGCGCCAATTTCCTCTGGTCACTTGTGCTTTGGAAAAAATCTGTCAAAGCCTTCCACATTAAGAATGGAGTGGCTTTCCCATGAAGGCTGGACACAATGTGGTCCTTCACACCTTCCAGCAGAATCCTCCTCATCTTTGCAGTCTTCTTTTGCCATGCATCAAGTAATGTAGCATCGCTAGATCTCGGCTTAGGAACATCGCTATCGATGAACTCCTTCAGACCATTATCCTCCAGCACCGCCTCCATCCTGTCCTTCCATTCTATTTAATTTGAGCTCCCATCAAGGGCATACTCCAATCTCAACCCGTTGAAAGACATTTCAATGTATACTCAATTTCTGCACCAAGAATCTTCTGTAGCAAATTTGAATTGTCCACCAGCACAAACTCACTTCACAATCGCAATATTCAATCAACAATGCTCTGATACCATGTAGAAATTATATGCATTAAGCATGCATATGTCCAAGATCCACCTGATCTCACACTATTTAACTTTATTCAAGATACTGAATCTATTCCACTTGTTAATCTTTTGCAGAAAATTTAATTGCAGACACATGTGAAGCAGAAACAAAAATATTCAATCGCACATAACACAGTTTTTAACTGGGAAAGCCTGAAGCTGAAAACCCCAAATATATATTATGTAACATGGAGATCATATGAAAATCTAATACAAACATACAAAGCTTATCACAAGCTCTCAGTACAGTACAATCGTCATACACTAATCAGCCCCAATCTTGCAAATCCATGCACCGATCTTTGCCACCTGCTAGCCTGCCTCCACTTCGCAATATTTGATGAAGAATAGCTCTGAATGAATTAAAATTACCCTTGCTTGAACTGCGCAATCCTCATTGGCATATCCAATATGTGTGTGATGCAATCAATGCATCACTATAGTCACAACATATAGTCTATCTTTCCCTTTCACCTATCTCTCCACTGGTCTCCACTGAAACTGCCATGCACTGTAGTTAAATGTTGTATTGTTCAGTTGATTAATGAGTTATTATTTATGAATTAATTAACTATTTAATTCACTCCACTCTCACTAGTGTATCAATCAGTTAGACTAGATACAACTAGCTCAACTGAGTCTAACTGAGTTAAACTGAATACAACTCCATAACTACTTCTTCCAACTGTGTCATAACTCTGCCACTTGCGTTCTAATTGAGTCCTCCATGCATTAGCTCCAGTAAACCCTCAAGAATAGTTTAATTCCTTCTGTCAGCTTCTGTGCCACATCTGTACACTGAACTGAAGTGCTCCAAGAGAATAAGTTGCTATTTAGAGTCTGATTATTGTTAAGAGCTAATAATAATCGACATGCATCTATTTTTAGATTGACGATCTATAAATAGAATTTGCCCAATATTCTAAAAATATAATTTCATCTATTTTTCCAACCTGATCAACCATCCACAAATAACATCCTGCAAATTCTGAAATATGATCGACATGTCTAAAAATAGACATAGTCTAAAAATAGACTTGCGCCAAAAATAACTTGTGGGCCCACTTAGTGAAGGAGACTCTTTTCACTAAGCTCATCATCTTGTTGAATCTCAACAAATTCAATGGTGAGTCACATCCCTGGAATAAAGAAGGATCATGAAGGAGTATGAAAGGGATGTGCATTAAGTAAAAATATTAAGAGACCATTTGGAAGAAGTGCTTCAAGTTCAAAAGAAATCTTGGATCTCATTCATTCTGACATCTGTGGTCCTATGTCTACAAAGTATCTTGGAGGTCATCTATATTATGTAATTTTCATTGATGATCACTCAAGGAAAGATTGGATTTATTTGGTGAAGTCCAAGGATGAAGTATTTGAAGAATTTCAAGAATTCAAAGCTAAAGTAGAGAACCTTATAGAAAGGAGAATAAATATTCTAAGATCCGACAATGGAGGAGAGTACACTTCAAAGGAACTCATATATTTTTGTAATGACGTTGGGATTAAGAGGGAGTTGATAGTTCCAAATAATATTGAACAAAATGGAGTTGTTGAATGAAAGAATTGATCTATTGAAAAAAGTGTAAGAGCTATGTTACATGATTAATACTTGCAAAAATTTATGTGCGGTGAAGCACCAAAGACTATTGTATATATTCAAAATCTAAGTCCTCATATATCACTAGGCGACTTGACTCCTGAAGAAGCATTCACTGGGAAGAAACCAAGCGTGGACCATCTTCGAATATTTGGTTGTCCTGTCTATATTCACATTCCGAAGAATAAGATAAAGAAGTTGGATCCTACAAGAATGGAGGGAATATTTGTTGGCTACAGTAATAATTCAAAGGCATATAAGATTTACATAAAGGAAGGAATCTAAATAGAAGTAAGTTGAGATGTGATATTTGATGAAACTATTGCATTCAAGAAACAAAAGGGCCTCCCGATGGAATATGATGATGAAGAACTTACAATATTGAAGAAGAATACACCATGGAGGAAGATAACTCAAATCATGAAGATGAAGGTCCCAATGAACATGTAAAACCTGTGATCATACTTGAAATAAAAAATGGACCTAATTGGTTGAAGCATACTTTTCTAGATGTAGAAAGATATGGAGTACCAAAAGGAACATCCAGGGAAAGTAAGAAGCCCAAAATATATTTAGGGTATGCAACCTATATTACGAAGTTAATAGAAGAAGAAACATCCACCTTTGAAGAGGTTGTCAAACATCAAGAATCAAAATATTCCGTGAATGAAGAGTATCAATCAATAATGAAAAAATGAGTTTGGGAGATTGTACTTGGGCCTGAAGACAAATCTATGGTAAATTCCAAGTGGCTCTACAAGATTAAACCTGCAACAAATGGAAGTATTGATAAATATAAGGCAATATTTGTGGCTAGGGGATTCTCTCAATAGGAATGCATCGATTATGAAGATACATTTGCACCTACAACAAGATTTAAAACTATACATTCATTAGTCTCTTTGGAAGCATTGATGAGATGGAACAACTATCAAATGGATGTCAAGTCAACATTCTTGAATGGAACTATTGATGAAGAAGTATATATGGAAAAAACCTTGGGATTCAAAGTAAAAGATAGAGAGACTTATGTCTGCAGGTTGAATAAGGAATTGTATGGACTCAAGTAAGCACTAAGGGCATGGAATGCAAGGATGGATGCATACCTACAAAGACTGGGCTTCTCGAAGAGTTCTACTGATATGAATGTCTACTTCAAGGTTGTGAAGGATGGGACTGTAATAATTCTTTTATATGTGGACAATCTTCCCATGACAGGTGTGGAAGGTCATATTCAAGAGTGTAAGAAGCAATTGGCAACAAAATTTGATATGAAGGATCTAGGGCTGATGCATTATTATTTAGGGTTGGAAGTTCGACAAGGACCTGATGAGATTTATCTAGGCCAAGGAAAGTATGTGATCAATATGTTGAAAAGGTTTGACATGATGGATTTTAAACCTCGGGCAACCCCCATGATCACAAAATTGAAAAGGCTAAGAAATTCTGAATCAAGCCTGATGGATTCGACTAGGTATAGACAATTGATTAATTGTTGATGTATTTGGTAAATACTTGACCAAACATTTGTCTTGTAGTGAATTCTCTTAATTAGTTCTAGGTAGAGCCCAAGCATGATCATTGGATAACAATAAAACATATACTGAGATATCTGCAAGGAACACTCCACTATTGCCTAAAGTATGATGAGAGAAATGATGTCCACTTGATTGGATATATAGATTTTGACTGGGGAGGTAACGAGATGGATATGAGAAGCACTACTAGAGGATGTTTTAGTTTTGTATCCTCCATGATATCCCTGATGAGTATAAATAAAGAATAAGTTTCTTTGAGTAGTTTTGAGGCTGAATATATTACATCCTGTGAAGTATTAAGCAAAGAATTTGTCTGGTTCATGAAGTTGTTGTCTAACTTGTTTGAAGGACCGATGGACCCTACAATGATATATTGTGACACCACTAGCTGTATAAGGTTGTCTTAAGACCAAATTTTTCATGGAAAGACAAAGCATATAGATAAAAAGTATCACTACATTTTAAAGATGGTGCAAGATGGAGTGTTACAACTACGATATATTTGCACTGATGAACATGTAGCTGACATATTGAAAATTTCTCCTCCTAATAAGAAGCTTGTGTATTTGAGAGAAAAGCTTGGACTAGTTGATATATCCTCCCTAGTTGAGAGGGAGAGATAAACACATCATTGTTTTCTTCACTTCATGAAGAAATAAAGGAGGATTGGGTAAGCATCTAACATCTGATCCTCTTTGAGGATGATGTAGGGAATCCAAGATAAGAGTAGTCGTAGAGGAAATTCCTTGAGGATGTGTCATTCGAATATAGGAGTTGTCCTAGAAGGACATAGTATGTGAACACTCAGGTGGTGTATGTGCCTTGAGATACAATGCTGATGGTGTCTATCAGTCATTGGTCTCACCAACATTGTGCTCTATCTTGTGGAGAGATAGAGTTGTTACTTAAGGCCTTGATATGTGACAATGCTGGTTGGTATGATGCAAATAGATGGCTTACCAATCCAACTCTTATTATGAGATCTCTTACATTTGAGAATGTCCATGTATCATTTATGAATACCTCCCTAGTTAAGAGGGAGTGTTGAAAAATGTGTAACTAGGTTCGGTCTTCATAAATATGAAATGTAATTTTGAGTCTTGTATATTGTAAAATGAAAGAAAAATTGCTATTTTTATTTTTGAAGCATGCGTTTCATGCTCAAGGTATTTCATTTTAGAAGTCAAACACCCATTTAGTGCTTCTAGGGTTTGTCCTAGGGTAAAGAAGTCGAAAGAGTCATTTTCATATGAAGAAGACCCTGTCAGTCACATTGCAACTTGTAAAAAAAGTTATTTTTGTATTTTAAAGTGTCAAAATTCCCTCCAAGACCAAGTTGACCTGCTAGCTAAGAAGTTAGCCTCAATTAGGGAATTTACTCCTCCTTGAAAGCCTATATATAGGATGGAACTCAAACTCCTACAAACATAATTCATTCTCTCATCATTCAAGTAAAGGAGAAGAAGAAAGAGGTTATCAAAGAAGGAAGAAGGACAAAGGAAAAGTGTTTGGGTAATTTCTCTATATTTTTTCACTTGTGTGAAAGAAGGAGGCTAGGGTTTTTCTCCTACAAGATTGAACTTGGAGAAATTGCAGAAATAAGGTTAAAGGAAGGTTTATTAGGTCATCCTCAAGCCCTAGAAGAAGGAGAAACTCAAGAGAAGGTCAAAGGAAGCCTTGAAATCCCTATATTTTCTCACACATGTGGAGGCAAAAAATGTTTCAAGGGCCAAAAATTTCAGACCTGCAGTAGAGGCCGAAATTATGTAGTTGGGGGGTTGAAGTTGTAAAACTGGAAGAGATTTGACTAAGTTTGACTTGGAAAAAGGGAGCGCATAATCAAGAAGGCCAGACTTGGTCTTGAAAGGGTATTGGTATTGGTATAGAGGTCTTGGAATTGGTCATTTGAAGAATCTATAAGAATAGAAGAGATTTGTGGGTTTTCCACTCAAGTGAGTGGTTTTGGCCCTAGATTGCAGCCTATATCCTGTGTTACCGTGTATTGTTGATATTATTGTTTTGAAAGTTGTTTGATGATAATAGTAACATAATAATAAGAGAAGAAGTTGATAAGTAAGAAAAAGTAAAAATACATCACAAACAATTATCAAGTTTAAGAGAAATCATTCTAACGATAGCCCTATAGATTTCTCAACAAGCCAGAGGGCTTGTAAAAGTGGGTAAATGTGGGAGGGGGTGTTACAATATTACAACCCTTTTAGAATTTAATAAAGCATCACAATAGAAAGAAATAAACTGAGAGATTATCCCTCATAATCATAGTTGCATCACTTGGCCATGTGCTTTTGTAGTTATCATTTATTGAATTCTTCAAGGTGTGTCTAGTCAAAATCCTAACTGTGTTCTCTTTCAAAAACTTGGAAATCAAAATCATATTGAATCTCTTATTTTGTTTCATATTCAACAATACTACCTCAATCCCTTAACATAGATTTTTTTCTCTTATCTCAAATACATTCTATACATATCACATGCTTGGGTCTATACATCCATTATTTTGTGCTTAATGATCCTAGTTCCATGATATATAACCTTATTTATATACTCCTTACCCTAGAACCTATACACTATTACTCTAACACTCTGATTTTGCATTCTTTTTTCTTAGCCCATCCAAAGCTAGCGTTGAAATTTTTCTTTGTCCACTCTATAGTGGAGTAGTAATAGATACAATTTGTAGTAAATTAGTACCTCTGTAATCCAATCTTATACTAATTTTTTGTAGATACCATTATGATGCATAGAACTTCCTCTAGTAGATCTCTACTTTTATTCTCGTGGTTCATCTCTCGCCCTCCAAGCCTAGTGTTTTGAACCATAGCCTTGTTAGCTCTCTTCATTCTTGTTCTAGATCTGGCCCATCTAGGTCTAGTGTTTGGACATCACTATGATACCACTCTATAACACACCCAACCCCCATATTACGACTATGGGGCATAATTTAGACCCAACCTTCAAGGTTTTTCATGAATATGGGGCTATCAAAATTCCTCTTTATCCTACTACCTCAAATCACTTTTTTGATACTATCTTGTATTCTATTTATTGAAAGTTTTCCAACAATAAAGAATCTCATCTCAATCTGAGCTCCATGCACAATGTTATGCCCTTTTAAAAGTTTTCCACTTTAAGGGCCACATCATCATACGTACTTGCCATGTGGATAGTGATGAGCCCTTGTATTGCACCAAGGATTTTGTAACTCCTAAGGGATTCTCAACTTCAATTATCAACCCGAGGTTCTGTTATCGCTCCAATAATTCTCAAGGGTTGTTATTATTTTTTGTTGTAAAGAATATTAGAGGTAACCACAAACCTACTTTTAAGCCTTAGGATCTAGCCTTCCTAATACTCAGAGAGGGCTCTCTCTACATGATTTATCTTTGTTGATTGTAGTTGATTTTAGGCTAGTTATGTAGGGTTATTTGGGAATTGATTTTGGATTTGGTTTGGTGGTGAAATCACTTACTCAGATGGATAGATGTAGGTCTGTATTCCATTGGGTTAATGGAGTCAAAGTGTCAAGCAACAGAGGCAGGATCAAGGTTCTAAAGGGAAGAATTCACAGGGCAAGATAGTTTAGTCACTTAAGATCATTAGGCTGATGGTGAAAATGGTTTCAATCAGGGTAAGAGAGCAATTAAGGGTTCTCAAATCTGGATACTGAGTGAAAAGATAGAGGTTAATCGAAATAAAGGAGAAATTAAGAATTCCTTTATTTGGATATCAAAAGAAAAAAATATAAATGATAAACAGTTCAAGAGAGAGTGTAATTAAACATATTCTATAATAACATTCCAGTTATATCATATAGATTAAGAAAACATATGAGCATGTGAAAACTTCAGAAAGAAACAATTGAAAAAGTAGAAAGTACTTCACTATAATGGCCCAACACATGAATCCTGTAATATAATATCTTTATTGCTTTAACCCAGTCTGTTGACTTGAAATTGGTGTTGGGAAAAATACTGAGAGGGGGGTGAATGGTAATTTAGAAGGTATTTGAGTTTTTACTTTTTCTTTCTCTTAAACCCATACTCTACTTTACTAAACCCAACTTGCGTATACACACGGATATCCTTAAGAAAACTTGCATATGTCAAGAGATCTTATTATGCATTTAATTCTTTACTTAGATCATTGCATCATTCATTCATCAGATGTTTAGTAAGTAGTAAGCATGTGCAGTAATAACAGAATAAATCATCACACATAAGCAACACACATGAACACCAATATTTAAGGTGGAAACCCAATTCGGGAGAAAACCACCGCTGCTGTCATCTATGTCTTCAATATTTATTATAAAGAAAACTTCTTACAATTTTGTACTGGCGCAGACTAATACTAGCATGCAGGCACCCACCTGCAGAAGGCTGCAACCTTCTCTCATTCTCCAGCCACTACTGGAAGGGAGCTCCAACTCCCTGATCTCGTTTACCAGCCTCTCCTGGAAGGGAGCTACTACCCCCTGCTCTTGTTTACCAACCTCTCCTGGAAGGGAGCTACTGTCCCCTGCTCTCGTTTACCAGCTACCACTGGAAGGGAGCTACAACCCCCTCACTGAAGGCTTCGACCCTCAACACCACTGCGGACCACGTTTCATCAATTTTCATACTGGATCCAACAGCTTCCACACAACATACCTTGTAGGCCACTTTTCATCAGTTTTTCATACTAGACCCACTCCACACATTTAAGCTCAACATACATCAAACTGAAACTTATAACCCCATCAATTCTTTCATTGAATCATCAACCAATCAACCAACAACTTGATCTTTAATCAACATAATCAACAACACAATCAACATTCAAACAACCCAGATCTGTATGAATACATCATTGACATATAGCAATAAAACATCAAAACAGATCAGACATTTCATTCCTCATACTTCAGAAAAACCCTAGATTCCATACGCGCTTTTACTTCACTGAACCTGCGTATATACGCGCTTTCACAGAGACAAACCTGTGTATACATCTGCACATATTTCAGGACTGACCTCATATTCCATACGCGCCTTTTCTGAGACCAACCCGCGTATATACGCGCTTTCTCTGCCACAAACCTACGTATAGATCTGCAAACATTGTAGGGCTGCACAACTCTTCGGAACAGATAAATAGCTTAGATCTTTCTCTTCACTTCAGCAAATATTCGCCAGATCACAGATCTAAACATTCCATAAACAAATCTAGAAAATACATAGTCATTTCAGATCTAGAGATCCCTCTTCATCATTTTCTTCATAGGTGCATTATTAATTCAGATCAATCAATAAAATGTTACCCTTTCCATACAAATATACTTCAGAGTGAAGTATTCATTAAAACCTAGACCTATGCACACCCTTGCACTATGATCTTCTTCTCCTTAAATAGATTTAGCTTTTACCAATACCATGAGCCAAAACCACACAACTTCCGATGGTATTCCTGGACAGGATCAAATAGATAATCCAGCGCTCAATACTGTGTGCCAAAACCATGGTAATGTTCCCTGGTTTTATAAATTTAGAGCGCAAATAGGCATACGCTACTTGGTACGTACTTTTCCGCGTACATACGCTACTTTGCCTTTACAAACCCGCGTATGCTTTGTGACATATCTAATTCATCATTATTCTGGTACTTACTGGAATTTCTTTCTTTGTTACTTCTGAACTGCTCTGTAGATACATCAGATTTACATCATTAACAAATAGGTTTCTTATCCAAAGACAACTCATCAAGTCAGTTTCCATCAAGGACAACTTCATCAAGTAGGTTGCCATCAAGGACAACACATTGCATCATATTGCCAACAATTGGTACAATCACCCTCAGGTTCCATAATAGTACAACTATAGAAATGTTCAACAATTCATCCACACTCAATACTTCAAAATGAGAAGTATTTATACAAAAAATCTTACAAAATATCCTAAAACAACTTAGGAATTATTCAAGGAAAAAGAAATATATTCACGCAAGAAGATAGAGACAACTATCTAACTAATGCAAGTTGTCCCTGATTTTATTGATTTGCTGTTCAATTTTTGATATTTTGATGCTGATTTGTCTCTGTTTGGTTCTCAACGAAGCCTGCAGTTAAGCAGTGTAGTGTCTTATACGCTGGCAACTTTCACTCTGACTTTTTACTGATACTCTTTGACTATGACTGTAAATTGATACTCTTTTACTGCTATTCTTTACTGCAAACTAATACTCTTTTACTGTTGTTCTTTACTGTACACTGTAATTGTAAAACAACATGCTCTGTTTTATCTTTTCCTTACTGATATTATTCTCTTTTGACTACCCTGTTTGACTGTTTTGATTTTCATATTAAATCAGTCAATTTCTCCCATAGTTTTGCCTCTGGTAACTTAATTTTCACCATCCTCCTGAATATTTCATCAGCCTCTGTGTATTTTGAGAATGTAGGCTTGTTGAAAAATAGGTGTTTCACCTCATGTTGCAGGTAAAACAAATTTTCAAAATTCTTGTAAAGTACCTTTCATGTTGGAATACCTTGCATGGCTGAGTTATTGGCTTGCTCCTTAGCTACTTCTCTCATCTTCTTGTCATAATCATCTTGCTTCATTAGTTTGTCATGAATAACTAATGGATTTGGAAGGCATTTATGCCTGAGAGTGTCAAACTTCATCATGAATCTTGTGATGGCAACTTCCATATTCTGGCATTTCTCTTCTAGCTGTCATCAAATTCTTTTTAGAAATAACCTTCCTAACGTCTAGGATGGTTTCTATTCTATCATTAATTCCAATTTATTCAAGTTCTTGCCTATTCTTGGAATTAAGGAATTTGATGATTTCATTAGCCTCTTCAGGATTTTTACCAAGCTCTTCTTTGATCTTCTGAATAGATTCTTTTGTTGCTTTGACTAAGTCTTTCTGTTCATAGATAACCTGTATGGATGGCCAAATATCATTGATAGTTTCAATGATATTGGCCCATAGCTGCTGTTTGGCTTGTGCCATTGGTTCTTTCAATTTTAGATCTTTCTCTAACTTCTTCAATTGCTCATTCAACCTATTTTCCTTTTGTTCTTCATTTTTGTGCATTATTCTAGCAAGTTTCTTTTCATCTTCCAGAATTTTAAGCTATTCTTTAAGTCTATTAATTTCGTTTGTTTGAATAGACATGTCCTACATAGCTTTTAATAATTTACTTGCTTCATCTGTAGGCTGTGTTGCTGTTGTTGAAGACTCTGTTGCTGAAGTTCTTGATGAGGTGACTGGAAGTGATGTAGCCATTGGGACTATAGGAGCCAATGATTCTGCCAATGTGGAAGGTACAACAGTAGTGACTATAGGGATGATAGTGACTGGGAATTATTTTTCTCTATCCTTTTTCTCCTGGACTAACTTGTCCATTTCATTCTCCATTTCTTTGATTTGGGTAGTCAACTATAGTATGAGATTCATCATCTCATCTTTCTGATTTGCATATTGTAACAAATTTACTTGAGGATGTTCAGTAGGAGGCAACTTAAGTTGCTTCTTTAATGCAGCAATGTCTACATTCTTCTTCTTAATCAATTCATCTGCAACTTTGACATTAGTAGGATCATATCCTACTTCAATAACCAATTCTTCCAGTGATTTGATGTAATATTCCACAATTAGCATGCAGCTAATTGGAATATTAATTTTTTCTCATGTCACTTAGGAGATAAATAAATGGGTAAGGAGGCCCATACATTTTAGAAAAATTAATAAAATCCCTCATAGTGTGGAAAGGGATCATCAGAGGAGTTGGATTTCACACCCTCATGTGTGAACAGGGTCATTTGCATGTGGACAAGGTCAAGTTTGACCAAGTCAACAACGCTGGAATAGGAGGTGGAGAACACTTAGAGAAACAACGTAGTATGAATGGGAGGAGGTTTCCATGGTGAGAGGGATTTCACTTGTTTAAAAGGAGGGCAAGGCAACCATTGTTATTCATGTTATGGATTATTGATTTCATTGTCTGTTTAGACTTTGTGCATTCTCCTGTTGTTTAGAAGAGTTGCAGTGCTGCTTAGCACGAAAAATTCATGTTTAGGAATTCCTTCTCCTTCAAAGAGAGGCCTCTTGAGGGAGCTACTCTTCATTTCTCCACATTCAGGCTTGAGGCCAAGCATCCTCCTTCAGCTACAACACAGTTTCTGTTTAAAGCTGGGTTGTGTTGCAGGGTGTTGCAGTGGAGGTTACTAAACACCACTTCCTGTGCTTATTTTTCAGAGGAGGAAGCCTTCTTTCCTTTGGAGGATCAGTGAGGGAGAATTTGAGCTGATTCCCATAATATTTGGCATCAGGCCAACCATTGTCCATCATCTACAGCGCAGTCCCTCTCATTGACTGCATTATTTTCATTGAGCATCTGCAGTGAGGGTTGCAGTGTTTGTTTGGAGGGAGAGATCTTCAGTGTTAGGATCAACCTTTCACTTGGAAGATCCATTGGAGGAGGTTTGTTCAGATTGTGCATCATATACAACCATATCCATCCAGTTCTTGAGTTGCAGCTGCTACTCAGCCCTGCTACTCCTCCATTTTTTCCATTTTGTATATTTCAGGAAATCCTTCTAGGATTGTCTTGAGATTGTTTCCAGGGGTTTAGGGCTTTGATCCCCCACTTAGTTGAGCTATACATTTCCATATATATGTATTGACATTATTTTTGTAGCAGTTCCTCCTATAAACTGCGTAGTCATAGCCTTGGGCTTTCTATATGTAGCAGTGTTCTTCATTTTATTGTACATGTTCTATTGAGGCTTGCATTGCCTAGCTTGAGTGATTGTTTCCTCAAGTATTTGTACTCTTTTGCTGCTATAAGATCAATATGATGGCTATTTTGATATTCTCATGTTTTATGCATTGATACAACACTGCTACTCCATTATGTGTTCATACATTGCTGCATCTCCAATTTTGGAATATCTTAAGATATTCTCATTATTGTAGAAATTCCCTATTTTGGGATATTACAGTGGTATCAGAGTATCATCTTGGCTCAGCCTGTGAGTTTCAGCCAAAGAATATAGAAGAATATCAGAATGTTGGAGAGGATGAGTTTTGTCTCATCATTCTTCAGATCTATGAAGAACCTCCCCAAGGAGGATAAACAAAAAGAAGAGGAAGGACCATGCACTTCCTATTCTAACCGAGAAGAAGACAATAAGAATGAGAGATAATTGGATCATTTGATTCTAAGTAAGTACCTTGTTGAGTAAAAATCTCAACCTAGAGCCTTCAAAGAGACTCTAGCTCTTCCACAGTTCATTCAGTTAAAGGAAGAGAGGAGGTCCTACAACAAAAGAGGAATCAAAGGTAATAGGTTTCTATTTCCTACATATGATGGATCATATACATCAAGAGCTTGGGCAAGGAAGCTTGAGGCATTATTCCTACTACATCCAGTGGTAGAGAGGGAGGCAGTAGAAGTTGCAGTGTTGCACTTGGAGGGTGAAGCCAATGTTTGGTGGTTCAACCACTTGAGCCATGCAAGGGTGAATAATTTTGCAGAGTTCACTCAAAGTTTGATTAGAACCTTTGCTAGAGATAGATCAGAGGAGAAAAAGCCCACACTACCATGGGAGGAGACTTGTACCAGTGCTGTCATAGCCTTGGAAGAGCAGCCTTCTACATCTGCAAATGGGGCATCCATTTCATTGGAGGAAAGAAATATTGCATCCATACAAGGAGCTCCCAAGTTCCATCAAGGTATGAATGAAGTCACACTTTCTATTTCAACAAATCTTTTGGAGGATTGTGGAAATTCATATTTAAATGACCAAGAATCAACATACACTGCTAACCTAGAGCAGCAATATTTCACTACACTGTGCAACATGGAAACATTCAAGGAAGAAATGAACCATCATCCTCATGAGCCATTTTTGGATTGCATATCACACTGGAGGTTGGGGTTTGAAGACTTGAAGGGAAGGATGATAGATAGTAGACATCTTGAGATGAGAAAAACTTTCTCCTTTCCAGATGATGCTTTCTCAATGAGCACCTCTCAGCTCAAAGAGAGACTTCTACTTTCAGCAGATCCAAGACCTCATTGGTTTTGGAGGACTATTGATGAGAGGGAGATCTCATGGAGAGATTTCATTGGAGGTGCACTTCAACACATCATGGAGTGAAAATTTCTTCAATAGTTTGAGGAGGTTCTTCCCTTCTCACACTTGGATATTTATGGATTCAAGAGGGAGCAGATAGATGATGGAGAACATCTTAGGATGGATAACATCTCTCATGTTTGTGTTGGACACTTTTGAGCCCTACACATCATGACGGGAGGTTTTTTCGTACCACCTATTTGGGTCCTTATGGGATCAACTTAATCATTGAGAAGATTTCATTTCAATATCCCATGAAATGCAAAGACAGAAACCTGATTTGGGAGGATGGTAGTCTTCATGGGAAGGGTACCAAGATTGAGAATGAAGGGAGACATCCACAAATGGATGAGTGGATGTGGATGAAGAGCAAGAGGCTGGTGAGCCACTTGCAAATATATGACACTGGGCAGCAGGAGGCTTGGCTGCGTTGGCTACTCTTGAAGGAGTTTGGCCATCACTTAGCATGGATGGAGGAGGTATGGCAGGATTCTTGCATCATTGAGCAACAAAGAGTATGGATGCATGATGTTGATGTGACATTCATATCATTCATTATGTCTTCATCACATGACTTGTATGATGAAAGCATGAGGAGGCAACAAACACTTTTGTTGCTTGAGTTGTACTTAAGGGAGCAAGGGCAGATTTTCTCTCACACTTTACATGATGTTGCAGGAGTAGGAGATGGCACTATCATGGTGCAAAGGGGCTACTCCTTGGCCTTAGATGATCAAGAGGTACTTCCACTTGGGGAGGAACTTGTTATGTGTAGCAGCATTATGGGAGATGTCTTTGACAAGGAGCATGTAAAATAATGGAGCTATGAGTTGGCAGGAGCTTTTTTGCATGGGCCAACAACACTGTCACTTGAGAGCTTGGGGTTATTGATGGAGTGTCCCCATGATCACTTCACCATTGATGCACTTGGTGAGCAAGAAGGAAGTGAGATTGATGGAGTAGTGGATGGAAACATCTATTACAAAGATATGATCTTCTTAACTTGGATTTCCAAGTATAAGAAGGGTGATCTTCATGCAACATATGGTTCATTCCTCTTCATGGGAGTGTGTCATACCACTATGAAGGAATTATTCATATACATATGCATCATCTTACTCTCAAAACATGGTAAGAATATTGTTTTTGCATCCATTGATTGTCTAACATAGTATTTTCATATTCTTACCATTCTTATTCAGTGCATTGCTCCACAAGAGGGCAAGCTTTTCATTGAGCTCCATGGTCAACATTGGGACAAATTGTATGATGGAGACAACCATCTCTTATATGGCCTTGGGCAAGTGTTTTATTTCATGTATGTTCAGTTGATGTACCTAGCCATTTGCTATTTATTAGTAGATGTCATGACATACATAATTATCATGATTGGAAGCATGATTGGGAGAGAGACACATGAGTTGGGTTTGTCCTTTGGGGAAGAGGATTCCCACACTTTTTGCATTACATGTTCTAATGGGAGCATGAGAGGAGATATGGCCACCACAACCAAACACTTGTTTCCTTTTGTTGAGGTGGGCCATGTGATTGATGGGATGCCATATGGTGATGATTTCCTATCCATCACATATGGGTTGATTTGGGCCATATTGATTCACAGCATTGGAGGAGAGATCTTTGAAGATCTACTCTTCATATTTCCTCTTAAGGGAAACCTTAGGGAAGCCCAAGATCAGCAAACATACTACACTTATCATAAGTGGAGAGGAGGATAGCGTGGGGTAGGCTCCTATGTCTACCATGTTCAGATTTTCAGCCCACCTACATTGCATGAACTCAAGGTGGAGGAGAATTTTCTAGAGTTGCCATGTTGGGAGGTGACTCATTTTGTATGGATGATTGCTTAGGGATGGAGGATCCACTTGGGAAAGATGTTTTCCCAATACATTTTAGTATCCATGCCTTGGGAGGAAACTTCTCAGTTCTATCCTTGCAGTTGCTTGAGGACAAGCAACATTTGGGAGGGGAGAGCTGTAATATTCCAAAATTAGCATGCAGCTAATTGGAATATTAATTTTTTCTCATGTCACTTAGGATATAAAAAAATGGGTAAGGAGGTCCATACATTTCAGAAAAATGAATAAAATCCCTCATAGTGTGGAAAGGGATCATCATAGGAGTTGTATTTCACACCTTCATGTGTGAATAGGGTCATTTGCATGTGGACAAGGTCAAGTTTGACCAAGTCAACACGCTGGAATAGGAGGTGGAGAACACTTAGAGAAACAGCGCAGTATGAATGGGAGGAGGTTTCCATGGTGAGAGGGATTTCACTTGTTTAAAAGGAGGGCAAGGCAGCCATTGTTATTCATGTTATGGATTATTGATTTCATTGTCTGTTTAGACTTTGTGCATCTCTTGCTGTTTAGCAGAGTTGCAGTGCTGCTTAGCACAAGGCATTCCTGTTTAGGAATTCCTTCTCCTTTCAAGAGAGGCCTCTTTAGGGAGCTGCTCTTCATTTCTTCACATTCAATCTTGAGGCCAAGCATCCTCCTTCAGCTACAACGTAGTTTCTATTTAGAGCTAGGTTGTGTTGCAGGGTGTTGCAATGGAGGTTACTGAACACCACTTCCTGTGCTTATTTTTCAGAGGAGGAAGCCTTATTTCCTTTGGAGGATCAATGAGGGAGAATTTGAGCTGATTCTCATCAGCTTTGGAATCAGGCCAACCATTTACCATCATCTACAACGCAATCCCTCTCATTGACTGCATTATTTTCATTGAGCATCTGTAGTGAGGGTTGCAGTGTTTGTTTGGAGGGAGTGATATTCAATGTTAGGATCATCCTTTCACTTGGAAGATCCATTGGAGGAGGTTTGTTCATCTTGCACATAATCTACAACCATCTCCATCCAGTTCTTGAGTTGCAGTTGCTACTCAGCCTGCTACTCTGACATTTTTTCCATTTTGTATATTTCAGGAAATCCTTCTAGGATTGTCTTGAGATTGTTTCCAGGGGTTTAGAGCTTTGCTCCCCCACTTAGTTGAGCTATAAATTTCCATATCTATGTATTAACATTATTTCTGTAGCAGTGCCTCCTATAAATTGTGCAGTCATAGCCTTGGGCTTTTTATATTTAGCAGTGTTCTTCATTTTATTGTACATGTTCTATTAAGGCTTGCATTGCCTAGCTTGAGTGATTGTTTCCTTAAGGATTTGTACTCTTTTTCTGCTATAATATCAATATGATGCTCTATTTGGATCTTCTCATGTTTTATGCATTGATACATTGCTGCTACTCCATTATGTGTTTATACATTGCTGCATCTCCAACTTTGGAATATCTTAAGATATTTTCATTGTTATAGAAATTCCCTATTTTGGGATATTACATTTGATTCTATTGCCTGTGAGGATGAATTTTCTAACTTAAGCTGATCTTTGATGTTTGTAAGAGTATTTTGGGGCTTCTGAACACTCATTTCCTTATTTTTCATTGTTGAATAAAGAATTTCACTAGCCTGTTTGTGAAATTCTATCTGATCAATGGGATGAAGGTCATCTGATTGAACTTCATATGATGATTTTTTTTAATTTGCTGGTGTTTTAGGATGCTTTACTTTAGGCTACAGGAAGGTAATTTTCATTTTTCTAGTATTATAGTCAAAAGCATAAAGCAATCTGCTTTGGTCACTGGGTGACTGTTTCCAATACTGATTTTATGTATCAGTCTTCAAAGCTTCATTTTTCATCTTTATCTCTCCATATTTCTGCATAATGTACATCTCATTATCTGCTGATTTTTTGGAAGAAGATACTTCAACACTGTGTTGCTTCTTAATTAGATGAATTTTTGAAGTTGTAGGCTGAGGTATTTCTTCAATCACTGTAGGAGGTGCATTATGCTTTGCTACTGTTTCAGTATAAATCACTTATATTGTTTCTAATACTTCATTGAAAGGATTTAACTTAGGTTTCTTCCTGTACATTAATTTAAATTTGGTTTCATTTGTAGTCTCTGCAGTATATGATCCTTCCTCTCTTATTCTCTTTGAGCTTTTATCTTGTTGGGCTGGAGTTTGCAAAGTTTGACTAGTATCACCTTGCTTCTTTGCCTCAATCAAGGTGTTCTCCAACCATTCAGACTGGTTAGAGTATTTCTCAATATCTGGTTTCTTCTCATGTACATAAGGAGTTAGTTTGCATTTAATTCTTAGTTTACTTATTACTCCTAGAGGATCATAATACCATAGAAAATTCTTAATGAATTTGAACACATGCAAATAATTTTCAGCCTCTGGACCTACATCTCTACTGTTACATATGAAAGGGCTAACTTGATTCTCTATTTTGAACTGTGTTTTCTTCTTAGCAGGGAGGAAATTAATTGTATCAGAATTAAGAATCTAGCTTGTGCACTCAAGGGAAAATAACCTCATTGGGAGGTATTTGGGCAGTTTATATGGAATTAGATTTGATCCATATACCCTTATCTCAGTATGGTTTTGGTACAAGTACCAATCTCCTATTATATTATGCTCTGACAACTGTAGGACTTTCTTAATTTCCTCACTGATTCTAGGCTGCATGTTTTTATTCAACAAATTGACTATAGGTTGAATGAAAGAATCAGTAAACTCTGTATAGGTGGACTGTGTGGAGTCTTTTCTTATTAAAGGAGTCCAAAATATGATTGAATGTGGGTTTCCTTCAACATCAAGCTTCTGAAGTTTGATGGAAAATTTCTTAGATTGAAAGTAAAAAACATGTGGAATAAGACTGAGGAATACTTGAAAACACCTTCAGGAGGCATTTTGACCAACTGTTCATGAATATTATCAGCAAGGTATTGGGAAAAATTAAAAATGGTAGCAGGAGGTTGACCAGGTGTGAAAGTAGACAAAAAAACTAGCACTGCAACATCAACGTGCTCCTCTGCGAAATATCCAAGAATAAAAGACAACATGCTAATGATATGTTTGATTCTTTCAGAAAAATTTGCAGATGGGTATGGAGGATTTATCTTGGGAATTTCTACAGAGGAAGGCATGAAAGTTGGAATATCTTGAACCTCTTGGGGAAGTCCAGATTCAGGTATAGCTGTGTAAGAGCTTCAATGGACAAAGGGGTTTCATCTGGTCTGGATTTGATCTGGAGCATTTGGTTGATTGACTCAGCAATAATAGTAATCATAATTTCTTTTTCAGGGTTTATTATGGCTCTCTGGTCAGGGAAATAACAAGATTAACAAAGTCTGATTACTTCTGGGCACTGGAAAGTTTGTGGGAATACATACTTTGGAAAATTGGATTCCCAGATGAAAACCTCATCTGCTTGGTCTATGGATTTTTCATGGCTCCAGCAGTGGAGCTCAAGAAGGTTAAATTAAGTGATTGTGTCATTAATCTTGAAATCTTTATCAGCCAAGGGAGTGTGTTCTACATCTACAACTGGGGGTTGTAGAGGATTGACAGAGACAATGCTTTTGGAAGCCATTGTTCTGTTAAATTTCTTCAATTGATTAATCCTTTAATTAGAAAAAAATCCAGGCCTTTGGGAGCACCTCAGAAATATGATTTACAGTTTGCAGACTGATTTAGATAAAACAAGGGCTTATTTATGGTCTGTAAAAAGGTTTAAACTTGTTCAATTAACCAAAATGTAATCTCTGTGACCAAAAAGAAATCTCAATATCTTAGAATTCTGTAAAAATAGGTTCAGGGTTTGCAGAAAAGGTTTTGGAGGGAAAGAGGGATTTATTTAGGTCTGCAAAGGTTTAGACCAATAAAATTGTATTCTCTTGTGATTAAAAACACTCTTAGGACCTCAGAATTATGTAAAAGGATGCCTAGGGTATGCAGAAAAAGGATAGGGAAGGCAATAGGTGCTTTTGGTCTGCTAAAACTCCTAATTTGATTCAATTACTTGAATTACTTCTTCTTTAGATCAAGAAACAAGCCTTTTCTTTGAGGAATACCTGGGAAAAATGAAGATTTTTGTTTGCAGAGGGTTTCTGATGTTCTTATGATCTTTATAGAGCTTCAATTCGTTTCTGCAATGTCTTTGGCAACAAATTGGTTGAATTCTAATTGAAAAGGCTTGATTATAGGTCGGCAGATTTATCTTTGGATTAAAAAAACAGTCGGAAATGCTCATCTGCGGAAAACTGTAACTGAAACGGTAAAAGGCTGCAAAGGGCGGCTATATGGTCTTTTTAACCAACAGTGTTTACATTGAATGTGCGGGTCTATTTGAATTGATAGGGTGGTTTGCACGACAGGCAGGAGAAACCATTCAGTGGTTTTCGCATGAGCCAAAGATGGTTGGCGGTATTTTTCTTGAGGATGCGATCAAATAGGAAAACGCCACGTAGCCAGGTTTTGGGCTTCGAAAACTAGGGATATCACAAGGTATGGGTGTGATTAAAAGTCGGGCTATGGAATGTGCGATAGGTGGTAATGGCCATCGCATCTGATCGGTTAAGATCCTACAGTTGGGAGGATGCGACGGTTTATCGGGATTTGATGGCGTGGGGCCCAGGATATTTGATGCGATTGGTTATATAAACAAAGGGTTTATGTTATATGGGTCAGGTTTTAATACAATATAGCTAGTGGGGTTTGGGTAAGTGGAACTTTATGTATAGGCGAGGTTTAATAAGTGGGCCTGAAATAAATAAAAACGTGGGGGAAATTTAAACTATAGGTTTAAAGTAAAATATGGGTTGGGATATACATATGCGGGAATTATTTTAATACGAGATTAAAAGGTATATAATGCGGGAGTTAATACGTAAAGTTAAACGTTAATAATGAAATGTGATGTGGGGGATTTATCATTAAGTTTTAATGTAAAAACTTATGTCGAGGAGGGATATCTGTAATAGGGCTTGACATATAGATTTAAACATTTAGACTTAGGATAAAGTATTTTTATGGGTTTTTGGGTATTTTTAAATGAAAAGGGAAATTAGTAAAGGGGTTTTACTTTTCCCAAGGATAAATATGCATTTTAACTTAGGAAAAGGGGATTTTTGTGCAAGGAAAATAATGAATTAAGGGGGAAAGAGTAAAAATGAAGGAAATGGAGTATTTTTACAAGGGAATGATTTTGAAAGGAAGTTAGTAAATGAAATGATCAATTTTATGCTATCCATGCCTTGTGAAAATTGCTTCTGCCTACCCATCAGCTACCCTAACATTTTTTCTTCATTTACATGTGTGCATTTGAGCATGCAAACCCTTATTCATTTTTCTTTTAGACAAAAAACTAACTAATTCTATCCTTATTTCTTCCAAGGGCTCAGATTGAACTGTTGAGCTCCTTATTATTCTCTATCTAACTACTGATCTGCCAAGATTAAACTGTTTGGCTAGATCTTTATTCTCTATCTATTAAAATGAAATTTAAAGCGTAAAAGGTCAAGATTAAGCAGTTTGACCTTTGTGTATTATGGCATTTTTAACAAGCTACACACAATATTATTTTGCAAAGTGAAGTAAAAAGTAGTGGCATTTGAATTTGCATCACTTTCATGATCTATTTTTATCTCTTTTTTGTTTGGGGTTCATTTTTTATTCTTTTTGATTTTTTTTCTTTTAATTCCTTTGATTTTTCTTTTAGGACTTTTACCCTCTTTACATTTTTTATTTTTCTAATATGGGAAAACAATTTTGCAGAAATAAAAGCATGTACATATTATAAGACTAATCATAGTCAATTCAGAATTATGAATCCTATTATTATAGGACCCTAACAGGTTCGTACAAACTTAGAGGTGTCAGTGCTATATGCACAACATGTTCGGTTCCACTCATGTCGCTCCTATTTATGAAATCAGATCAAGGTTTTTAGAGACCACTCCTCCAACTAATTACAGTGAATACTTATGAAATCATAAATGAACATGATTCTAACTACAAAGGTAAAAATTCCATTCATCAAATGTAAATGCTAATTGAAAGTTCATGAGGAGAAAAAGAGCTAATCTATTTGCAGAAATAAATCATGCTACTCTACTTACACATTTGATTTGAATCAATAACCTACTTTTTATGTATGATTTATCTACTCACACTTGCTTGAAAATGAGGAGTCCAATATTCAACATATCTATGAAGAAAAATGCTAATTCTAACTCTATTTTTCTATCTAATGGTTGCAGTGATGAAAGGATGAGGTTGGAGTGGTCCTAGAATATTACCTAAGAATCAAATATGGGGGCCATTATTCAACTTAAATATGCCAGGGTCAAAGTGTGGAGCGAAACTAGCTGAGGAAATAAAAGCTATAGGGCTGCTGCAGGGGGTGCTACAAGAGGTCCTATATTGCTACAAGAGGCCCTGTTTTTCTACAAGAGGAGGTATGAGAGCTCTTGAAGGACATAAATGGTGTCTTGGAGGTAGAGGAAGGCAGACGAAGGTAGGAGGAGGTGAATGAAGGGTGTGGGAGCCCCTTGTCCAATCCTAGTGCCCCTCGGAGGCCTATCTTGCACCAAACTTGATTCTCACGGTGCCCTTCCTTTACCATAACAAAATTAATTCAGAGAAAAAATTTGGAAGCAAGGTGAGGTGCCTAGGAGGGAGATGAGAGGGTCCCATGGGATGTGGAAAGGTGTGCCTACCCCTGCAAACCAACATAGTCCCTGCCACTAACCACATACATGCATCAAATGACCAATAACACAATGATATAAATTATCATGGAAAAGATGGGTTGAATTTTATTAAGATCTATTCTATCTTACCAGCCTAGATCCATCTTAACTCCGGATCTATCAAGCGTCGAGAGGGATCAAATATCTCGAGGTGCAAACCTCTTTTTTGAGTGCAAAACTTGAGGAAAGGTTTGCACCTCGAGAGATTTGATCCCTCTCGGCACTTGATAGATCTAGAGTTAAGATGGATCTAGGCTGGTTTCAGTGGTGTGTTGCCAAGGAAAATCTATCAAAGATACGATTAATTTTATCAATAATACGTAAATATATAAAATATTAATATAATCATTTTAAATATGCTAAATATTTGTGATATTAACTTGGTCATTTTAATTTTAAATTTTCTTAGTTACCTCAGTTCGTTGAGATGATAAATATTGTTAATAACTATAATGATGAAAAATGATGAAATATTTTTTTTTTAATGCAAAGTGACAATAATAGTGTTGAAAGATAGAAAATGTGAATAATAAGAATGTACTCATGTTACAAATAGTCTTCATTGTGATCAATCTCAAACTATTTTATTCTACTATTATTATTGTCACCCTTGTTAGTTTTGTTATCTTTTCATATCTATTATATGAAAAAGAAAATTTAAATCGTAAACCATTTAAATCTTTAGCTCGAGCTGTTGTAGTAAACATGATACCTTGTCTCTCTTTCTCTCCAATATTAATAGGTTAAATTAATATAACATAAAAATCAATGTACATTGTCAATAACTTCTTGTGCTTACACTAAAATCAATGCATATTGTTAATCCAATCACTTTAAAATTAATGTACTGTCATATATCCAATTACATCAAATCATAAATCAACATATACATTGAAATCAATGCATTTAATGCAAGCAATCAAATAATATTAGAAAATAACTTCTACATTGAAATCAGTGCACCTAATGCAATCATTCAAATAAGATTAGAAACCAACATCTACACTGAAATCAATGCATTTACTCAAAGCAATCAAATAGGATTAGAAATCGCCATCTACACTGAAATCAATGCATTTAGCGCAAACAATCAAATAGTATTAGGAATAATCTACAATGAAATCAATGCATCTAGTGCAAGCAATCAAATATAATTATAAATCGATGTCTAAATTGAAATCAACACATCCAGTGCAAGCAATCAAATAGTATTAGAAATCACCACCTACACTGAAATCAATGCATCTAGTGCAAGTAATCAAATATCACTAGAAATAAATATCTACACTAAAATAGATGCATCTATCTAGTGAAAATAATCAAATAGGATTATAAATCACCATCTCCACTTAAATCAATCCATCTAGTGCAAAAATATTCTTCCCTCTCTCCACCCTCCATCTCTTGTTTTTTGTCTCTCTATCTCACCCCCATAAACACACACGCTCTCGCACTCCATATATATCATTCTCTTTGTTAATCACCCCCTCTCCCCATCTCTCTCTTCTTCCCTCTCTTCACCTTCCATATATATCTCTATCTTCCCCTTCTCTCCCTCTCCCCTGCTAATGTCTCGCTTTCCTCCTTTTGTCCTCTCTCCCTCTCTCTCCATCTTCCTTATCACTCTCTCTCTCTCTCTCTCTAGAAACCAACATCTACACTGGAATCAATGCATTTACTCAAAGGAATCAAATAGGATTAGAAATCGCCATCTACACCGAAATCAATGCATTTAATGCAAACAATCAAATAGGATTAGAAATCATCTACATTGAAATCAATTCATCTAGTGCAGGTAATCAAATATAATTATAAATCGACATCTAAATTGAAATCAACACATTCAGTGCAAGAAATCAAATTGTATTAGAAATCACCACCTACACTGAAATCAATGCATCTAGTGCAAGTAATCAAATATCATTAGAAATAAATATATACACTAAAATCGATGCATATAGTGCAAATAATCAAATAGGATTATAAATCACCATATCCACTTATATCAATCCATCTAGTGTGAGAAATATTCTTCCCTCTCTCCACCCTCCATCCATATCTATATCCCCCTCCATCTCTTCTTTTCTGTCTCTCTATCTCACCCCCCATATATATCTCTATCTTCCCCTTCTCTCCCTCCCCACTAATATCTCTCTTTCCTCCTTTTGTCCTCTCTCCCTCTCTCTTCATCTTCCTTATCACTCACTCTCTCTGTCTTTAGAAACCAAAATCTACACTGAAATCAATGCATTTACTCAAAGAAATCAAATATGATTAGAAATTGCCATCTACACTGAAATCAATGTATTTAGTGCAAACAATCAAATAGGATTAGAAATCATATACATTGAAATCAATTCATCTAGTGCAAGTAATCAAATATAATTATAAATCGACATCTAAATTGAAATCAACACATTCAGTGCAAGCAATCAAATTGTATTAGAAATCACCACCTACACTGAAATCAATGCATCTAGTGCAAGTAATCAAATATCATTAGAAATAAATATCTACACCAAAATCGATGCATCTAGTGCAAATAATCAAATAGGATTAGAAATCACCATCTCCACTTATATCAATCCATCTAGCACGAGAAATATTCCTCCATATCTCCACCCTCCATCCATATCTCTATCCCTCCATCTCTTATTTATCCTTTCGTCTCTATCTCAAGTTTTAACACACACACGCCTCCGCACTCCATATATATTAATTCCGTTGTCAATCCCCCTCCTCTCCCATCTCTCTTCTTCCTTCACCTTCCATATATATCTCTATCCTCCCCTTCTCTCCCTCTCCCCCGCTAATATATCTCTTTCCTCATTTTGTCCTATCTCCCTCTCTCTCCATCTTCCTTATCACTCTCTCTCTCTCTCTCTCTCCACCTTTCTCTCTCTATTTCTTTCTTCTTACCTCTCTCCTCATCCCCCTCCAAGTCCATCTCTCTTTCGCTCCCTCTCTCCACTCTCTCACATCCTCTCTCTTCCTTCCTCTCTTTCCCTTTCTCTCCCATATCTCTCTCTTCACCCACCAACTATGTTACTATATCCCTCCCTCTCTCCTTATATCTCCTTCTCCCCACTTATCTCCATCTCTCCTTATTTGTCTCTTTATCTCAGCCCCAAACATACACGCTCTCTCTCTGTCTCTCCCTTGTCACTCCTCCTCTCTCTCCACTTCTCACTCTCTATATTTCTTATTTTTTACATCTATCCCTCCTCCAACTCCATCTCTCTATCAATCCCTCTCTCCTCCTCTCTCTCATTTCCTCTCTCTCCATCCTAACTCCCTCTCTCTTCCTTGATATCTCTCTCTCTCTCTCTCTTCCCTGCAATACTCTCTCTTCCCCCATTACTCTTCTCCTCCTCTCTCTCCCTTTCTCTCCTACCTCCATCCCTCTTTTCCCTCCAATCCTCTCTCTTTCCCCATCTCTCTCTCTCTCTCTCTCTAATCCTCTCTCTTCCCCCATCTCCCTTTCTTTCTCTCTCTCTCTTTCTGCCCCTTTCTCTCTCCAACTACATTACTATATCCCTCCCTCTGTCCTTCTATCTTTTTCTCTCCCCCCTTCTTTCCATACATCCTACTTTGTCTCTTTATCTCACCCCTACACATACACACTCTCTCTCCATCTCTCCCTTATCACTCTCTCTCTCTATTTCTTCTTAGTTATGTAAACTAATGAACATAAATATTTGTAAATATAAATCAAATTATGGAGTAAATATGAAAAGAGGTTTTATTTACTTACCATACCTCTGGTTTATTTATATTTTTATTTATTTACCACACCTCCTTTATTTACTATGGTATTTGGCCCATAGGCTTGTTATATAATTAGATTTTTATTTATAATCCTATTTGATATATTGTTATTTATTTACCTTACCTCTTTATACCTCTTTTATATTTATTTATTTACCATACTTCTTTATACCTATTTTATATTTATTTATTTATCATACCTCTTTATACCTCTTTTATATTTATTTATTTACCATACTTATTTTATAAATATGGTATTTGGCCCATGGTATTTAGCCCATGGTATCAATATTAATTTATCCCATGGTATTTGTCCCATAGGCTTCATCTAAAAAAAACCTCTTTTTTAAGTTTTTTTAAATACAAAATGGTTTATGGAGTAAATATAAAAAGAATTTTTATTTATTTACCATACATCTAGTTTATATATATTTTTATTTATTTACCATACCTCATATTTAGTTATATTTATATTTATTTAAATTTTAAAATATTGCAACTTTGATGGGGAAATATTTACGCCCTAAGGCATCATTATTTGAAAACAACTTTGCTGGGTGCATCGTTTCATAATGTGAAATCGTTAGATTATATGTTAGACAATTAAAATATATTCAGTCGTTGGATGAAAAAGCAAGGGTAGTTGAAAATATTTATTTGACAGTTATGATAACTCATAACTCACGGATTCTTTGCAGGCACGCGTCTCGCGATCGATTTTTGTTTGCAGGAAACACTGTGATCGATTTTTGTTTGCAGGAAATGCTGCGATCGATTTTTGTTTGTAGGAAATGGCTACGGAAGGTTTGCTCTTCGGCATGGGCAACCCTCTGCTGGACATCTCTGCGAATGCCAGGGGCAAGAATTCCAGGCAGCTGACATGGGTGTTGCTTCTTAAGGCTCACCGCGCTGTTGGGTGCTTTTCCTAGCTTGCTACAAGACTCTAGATTCATCTTTTTATTTTCGATTTGAACAATAATAGTGCAAGGGTGTAGGTTCCGCTCTATTTTAATTAAAGATTTCCTCAAGGGTTTTTTTCCTTTGCGACACAGTCAAGTACTATAAGTGGGTTAATAATGTGAATATTGTTTATACATTTCCATTTCGTTATTGAGAACTCCATTTCCATTTTGTTATCGAGAACTCTCAAGCCTAATCGGGTTGCTCCCTCCCTTGAAGGTACTTTCAGTCTTAGGTTTATCATGACACCCTCCAGAATACAAAGAAGGGGTGGAAATATTCCTGCAAATAACTATATGAAACAATTTATTTATTTTTCTTCTGGTTTCTCGTTTTGCTTCAATGTGTAACACATTTATTCTTCTTCGCAGGAATTCACTGCCATACCAAAACCCATTACATAAGGTAACTCCTGTCCTTTTTGTTTTACTGTGATCAAAATTATTTGTCTTTCTACCATTTCTTTACATAGGTATTCATCCCAGTGTTTTGTATTTCTCAAGAAATGGCTATAGAAGGTGTGCTCTTCGGCATGGGCAACCCTCTGCTAGACATCTCTGCGAATGCCAGGGGCAAGAATGCCAGGCAGCTGACATGGGTGTTGCTTCTTAAGGCTCACCGCGCTGCTGGGTGCCAAGCCTAGCTTGCTACAGGACTCTGGACTCATCTTTTTATTTTTGATTTTAACAATAATAGTGCAAGAGTGTAGGTTCCGCTCTATTTTAATTAAAGATTTCCTCAAGGGTTTTTTTCCTTTGGCGACACAGTCAAGTACTATACGTGGGTTAATAATGTGAATATTGTTTATAAATTTCCATTTCGTTATCGAGAACTCCATTTCCATTTCGTTATCGAGAAATCTCAGGCGTAACCGGGTTGCTCACTCCCCTGAAGGTACTTTCAATCTTAGGTTTCTCACGACACCCTCCAGAATACAAAGAAGGGGTGGAAATATTCTTGCAAATAACTATATGAAACAATTTATTTTTTTTCTTTAGGTTTCTCGTTTTGCTTCAATGTGTAACACATTTATTCTTCTTCGCAGGAATTCACTGCCATACCAAAACCCATTACATAAGGTAACTCCTGTCCTTTTTGTTTTACTGTGATGAATTTTTTTTTTCTTTTTTTTTTTTTTCTACCATTTATTTACACAGGTATTCATCCACAACGTTTTGTATTTCTCTCAGGTAACCATGCTCCCTGGCACACATATTTCTTTTTTTTAAACCTCACCACGAGTTATATTCTTATTTCCCTTGGTTGTGCATATTGTGTAACACTTTAGTGGTTGTGATTCTTAGGGCATTTTTGATATTTGCACTGGAAGCATTGGTATTTGAAGTCTTTACCTACTTGAAGGGTTGGCATTTCTCCACACCCTACTTGTACATGCCAACTTCATTTGGGATTCGAGATTTTTTGCAATGGATATATCTCTCTTGGGTTTCATTCAGATCTAATTACATTTCTCCCCAATTCAAACTCTTCAAACATTTGCATCGTTCTCTTTTTGATTCAGTCAGTGGATCAGATCGTCCTATGCATCAATTGTTTTTGGATAAAGTATAAGAGGATCAAGACGAAGCCAAATAATGAATCCTTTGAACTAAAGGATGTTGAAAAGCAAGGCTCTGCTTATCCTATGGTCCTGGTACAAATTCCCATGTGCAATGAGAGAGAGGTATGAATCTTATTACCATTTGAATTGTTTTAGAATCTATTTTCTTAATGTTAGCATTTTTGCGTTGACATATTAAAATTTCTTCCCTTGAGTTTGCTTGAAGTCTATGATTTCAGTTTTCATCTTATTTTGAAAAATTTTGTGAAACCGAGCTTTGATATTCCTTATTCAGCGTTTATCAAAGTTCCATTTGTGTGGATTTTAAGATGCATTCCATTAAATTTTAGATCTGATCAAATGTACCCCTACATTCTGAACATGGATTGTTATATTGGACAAAACCTGTGTGTTTGTTTCTAGGAATAGTGGTCTCTGACCATGTCAATAGAATTTAAGCTATGGAAAGTCATTTCAGAAGTTTTCTGAGTGTGGTTATTTAGGAGAATTGATTTTGATTTGCAACAAAATTTTCAGAAAACTACATGGTATTTTATATAATTATGCTTAAATATGCCTTTGGGGCTGTCTTTTGTATTGTTCTCACTTCTCACATTCTTGAGATTTCTCTGGTATTCATGATAACCGATACCATTCTTCCATTGTGTCCAAATTTAGGTGTACGTATAGTCCATTTCTATTGTTTGTCAGCTTGATTGGGCAAAGGATTAGCTATTAATTCAAGTACTAGATGATTCATACAATGACGATGTTCAAGAACTTATCAGAGCATAAGTTATTAAGTGGAACCAGAAAGGCACCAAGATTCTTTACCAGCATTGGTTGATTAGGACTGGTTATAAAGTTGGCAATCTGAAGGCTGCAATGAGTTGTGATTATGTCAAAGACTATGAGTTTGTTGCAGACTTCTAGCCAAACCCTTCATGAAACAGACTTTTCCACATTTCAAGGTAGCACACAAGTCACTTCTCCTTAAGATGTTTCATCATATTACTGCATGTTTCCCTTGATTAAACATGCTAATAATAATGCATTACATTGGTGAATGATGATGCTGCAGGATAATCCTGAACTCGGCTTGGTCCAGGCTCGGTGGTATTTTGTAAATAGCGATGAAAATTTGTTAACACGACTGCAGAACATCAATTTATTTGGATTCAACGGGACAACTGGTGTTTGGAGAATAAAATCTTTTGAGGAATCTGGAGGTTGGCTATAAAGAACAACTGTTGAAGATGTGGACATTGTTGTGCGTGCCCATCTGAATGGGTGGAAATTTATTTTTCTCAATGATGTCACGATAGTGCTCTAGAACCATTAATCATGCTCTGATTATCATGATGTTTTTATCTTTGTACTCTGAAATTTATGTTCAATTTAGCACTTCAAATTAAATGTGGTTCCGGTAGTATCTTGAACTTTGTCACTACTTTTAGGCCCATTTGAAGCAAGTGGATGCAATTTTATAATGGTGTTATGATCTTTTTGTGTTTTTCTATCTAAATTGTTGTTAATTTTATTTTGTCTTAATCTTGTGGATGTTCAAGTTATGATTCTAATTTGAAACCATCATAAGTACCTGTCAAACCATCATGAGGCTCATAAAATGAGGGCAACATTGAAAAAAAAAAGTTTCTAAAATACTGAAATATTTTTAAAAATTTAAATTAAAAAAACTATCCATCTTATATTTCTTGTTGCTTTAAATTTTCAAAGTAAATGATTCCGGGAGCAATGATAAAAGGCACCATTAAAGTGTATATTTTCAATAAACGATGGAGGTAAACAAAACAAATGTTTACCAAACTACAATGAAATAGAAATGTGTGTGAATATCATTAAAATTAATGTATGGTATACAACTTTTAGGTTAAGAAATCATTAATATCGATGAACCATCGTTAAATTAATATTAAAAATTACGTGTTGGAAAATGACTTATTAGAAAACCAATCCATTGTTGAAAAATGACTTATTAGAAAACCACTCCATTCATCACGGAGGAGAAATAGTGGTTAACCATTTACAAATAATAAACATAATTGAAATCATGAATGAACATATACATTCATATTTATTCAGGAAATATAACTACACTCTACCTACAGAAAATATGTGTGGCTGAAATATGGTTCTTTTGTTCAGAAGGCAATTAATTTCCTAATCGGTTGGCTGTGAAGAGCTATTGTATCATCAAAACACCTTTACCCAGCCTCTATGTTGATATGATTTGCTTATGCATGCTCTGCGTTGCCATTGATCATCAGTTGATGTTTCTCCTTTGATTTTTTATTGCGGCACAATCATTTCTTGCCTTTACAGATATATTGCTTAGCAACTATTCAATCTCTTTAAGAATCTTAAAGCGTTTCCTTTGCAACATGTGGTGATGGTGCAATTGCTAGTTATGTCTTTAAATATTTTAATTTATCCATAGAATACGGGTTTTCTTTTTAAAGATTTATTTTACAAATATTTAATTAAAAGAAATATTAAAATATTTTGGATTTTGATTGTTTGTGTTGAATTAACTCTTTTCCTTTGATTTAGTAAATGGTATTGACTTTAGTAAAGAGTAAAGATGTTTAAAATTTTACTTAATTTGGAAATTCAATGTGGTAATTTTTGTTTGTTAAAGGTAAATTTATGATCCATTCAAATTCAAGTATACAATAAAGAAATTATTAAATGGGTGAGATAATTTACTATCCATTCAAATTATATAAATAATACACAGTTTTATTTTAATAGTTAATCTCAGCCCATTAATAACTTTAAAAAGTTATATATAATCTAAATATTCAAGTTATATAAAATTCAAGATTAGGTTAATGCTTTGGCCGACATTAGAAAAAGTAAAATTTAATTATTTTTTGAGAATGTGACATACCTGACATTGGGGTCATACTGCGCTATAGATTGCACCTCTCGGCAAAAACACTACCCTAATTTCCAAACTAATGAAACCAACTTCTAAGTTGCAGAAACTAGGCAAGCAAAACGATTACAATTGACATTTATCAATTTCCAATAAATCATAAAAAAATATTTTTGAGTTGTTATTGTAGATCTTTCCAATCACTATTCCCACAAGAGAGGTGATAGGAACTTCTAAGTCTAGGCAAGCAAAACGATTACAACTGACATTTATCAATTTCCAAGAAATCATAAACAAATATTTTTGAGTTTTTATTGTAGATCTTTCCAATCACTATTCCCACAAGAGAGGTGATAGGAAAGCCCACAATCACAAGTTTTCTTGATATAACATCTACTCAAACAAAGGAAAGAATTTCAATGCTTTGAAACATGAACAAGAAAGAAATACAAGAGAGGGACTCAAGCCTACGGGTTGGGCCCAAACCCAAGGGTTTCACCCCTCCAAAACTAACTCAGATGCAAAT
The DNA here is from genome assembly GCA_034641835.2 of Pinus albicaulis. NCBI lineage: Eukaryota > Viridiplantae > Streptophyta > Pinopsida > Pinales > Pinaceae > Pinus > Pinus albicaulis. Next base: position 939,827,526 of record CM076570.1, on the reverse strand, counting down.
CGAATTAATTAAATTAAATTAATGTTCAATAAAAGTTAATTTCATTACTAATTTAACACACATACACACACAGATATATATATATATATATATATTATCTCTCATCATTAAAAGACTTTATGAATGAATTAAAAAATAGTTATTTATGAATTAATTAATTAACTTTAGTAATAATTATTTATTTATCACAATAATTAATTAATTATTAATAAGTAAATAATTAATAATTAATTGTAATATTCCCAAATGGGAAAAGCAGGAATATAGTGCAAAACCATGGAAATAGCAGTGTAAAAAATTACATAAATAATGGAGACTAATATGGAGCCTTCTTATTCATTATAACAACATCAAAATATGTATAATAAATGGGCCACAAAGCATAGAAAAAGATACAATAAGCCTCCAATGAAGAAAACCCTCAATAAGAGGTGCTGCTACTATATATCAAAATGCCAGAAGACTGCTACAACGCAATTTTAAAAGCACTGCTACATCAAATGAGTACACAAAAGATATGGGGTTGACATATGCCACAATAGATGAAAAAATGAATATATGGGCTCTATAAAACCTCCAGAAAAGAACCCAAAAGGGTCTCCGGGAAAAACACCCTAGAATACAATATGAGCTGCAGCCCTAGGGCTGGAAGTATGCTGCAACAAGCAACTAAAGAACAATGGCTGAAGCTGATAATAAAATGAATATGCTCTCCTCCAAAGGATCCTCCAAATGAAAGACTGCCCCCTTCATTGAAGAAATCACTCCCCAAATCACCTACCGCAAACACCCCTGTAACTCCTCCCTAAAATAACGCAGATCCAGACTGATGCTGCGCTGTAGGGGATAAAAACACTATGGAATGATGCCAAATGTATCATTGATGCTCCAGGGTCTTCTTTACTAGCCTCTCAAGAGAAAGGAACCCTCCTCCAATGAGATCTAGGTCAGAAATCTCCCAAATCAAACCTCCACAACATCTGCCCTGTAACACAACACAAAACCTCAACAGGAACTGCATTGTACGTTAAGACCGAAGCCTTGGCCAAATGAATGAATGTGGAATGTAGTGAAAATATCTTCCTAGAGGCTTCTCAAGGAAAGAGGTGGGATTCCCGACAAGAAACACCCTGCGCTAAACATCACTGTAATCTTAGCTAAACAACTGAAGAAAACTATATGTCTAAACAGACCATATAATCAAAATATCATATCATAAGCTAATGAAATATGGTTTCCATCCTCTTCCTTATATAAGTGATGAGATTTATAACTCTAAGCCCCATTCATTTATGACACTACTTCCATGCAAAGAGTATCCATCTAAAACTGTGCTGTCCCATAATGAATGCCACTCCTCCATGACAACACTGCTGATTTGGTCAAGGTTGACCTAATCTATGTGTTCCAACCCCTTTTCACACCTAAGGGTGCTCAATTAAGCTGCCAAGATGTCCTCCTTTCATATTGGCATTGGTTTTATTCATATCTATGAGATTTATGGATATCCATATCCTTTTATTCATCAAACAAGAAAGAAAAAACAAAAATTAATATTCCAACTAGCTCATGGCTAATTGGGAATATTACAATCCTCCCCTCCCAAATGTTGCTTGTCCTCAAGCAACTGAAAATGTGAGTGCTGCAACTCTTCTCCTCCTCCATTGGTGACACCTCCATATGGTATGCTTCCATCATAAGCCAAGTGTCTCCCAATCCATCCCTCCATGACATTTTCCTCCCAAGTTCTTATGAGATGCAAATGACTCATCCCACAAGGAAGCAATAGATCCAATGAAACAATCATGGTTTTCCCAATGTCCTCCCTGAGACATGTAGCATAATGAACATGGAGAATCTCTCTCCTAAAGGGTATGTGCAATCCTCCCATCCTCCCTCCATTCACTCCCATAATAATAATAATAACATCATCAATGTATGGGATAAAAAACAAGTACATATAAATAGAAATATGCGAAAATGGAGGTGGGTCATAGTCCCACATATGGAAGTAGCGCAGTATATCTCCTAACTACATGAGATAGTGACATGGTAAGTGGTTTCCCCACCACTTACTTGCTGCCCAAGTTTTCTCACAATTTCTGAAAAGGTGAGAAATGTTTGGTGCCTTTGGAGTGCACCCAGAGTGGTAAATCATCTCCCTATATCCTCTTAGGGAGTGGCCATGTTCAACAATGTTTATGACCCAAAGTTGGCTATGAAGTTTATATGGAAGAATGCTTCTCCTTGGAGAAATGAACTGCATATACATGGTAAAGGAGTGAAAATAATCATTAAGTAAAACATTATGCACATAGACATGTTCCTTACCATAATATCTACTCATACAAATGGAGTGGTCCATAGATAGATCCCCTCTCATTCCCAAAGAGGAAAGAGGTGGTTGTGATAACTCCTTCATAGAGTTATGTATCTCTCCCATATCCACATGGTCCATGCATCTTTTCAAATGCTGATATTTCTCCTCCTCAAAGCCTTCCCAAGTGTAACCCTCCATGATGGTGTTGTAGGCTCTCATGGAATAAGTGTGGCTGAAGAGAAATATTCATGTGCTCTTTGTAGTAAATTCTCCCTGAGCTTGGAAACTATAGATAAGAAGATCTTACCATGATAATATATGACTTCATCTTGGACTGAATATCCTCCCTCTTGAAGTTGGTCATCAAGTATCATGCATGTAAAATGATCCTTGGAATAATCCACCAACAACTGGGATTTCCAATAGGGATCGATCCTCCATAGTGAAAACGCTGATGATCTATCACAAAGAACATTTGTCATATGGTTGTCCTTCTCTTTGACATATCCCATGCCAAATGTGCATATCGAGATGCTGCTATCCCCTTTCTGCTGCTCCTCTTGCGTCTGATCATGCTCAAGTAAAGGTTGAATATTTTGGAGGTTATTCTTCCATGGGAAGCTATCACCTACCCAAAACTTCCTGAGTTTGGCCAAAGCATGCATGAGTGACCACCATTTTCTATATGTGGAATATTTCTCCCCAAGTGAGAATATCTTCTAAGCCTCTAAAGCCAAGGAATAGTCTCCTTGCACCATGATAGTGCCATCCTCCAATCCTGCAACATCCTCTCTCAACACAAGATGAGGTGTGAGAGTGGGTAATGATGATAGTGGGAGAATGTCTCCCTCCTCCTTGAGTCTACCTAAGACTCTGTGCATTGTATCATAACCTTCCAATGTTCCCACTCCTCCTAAATCTATGAGGGGTGCAACATATTGTGAGATATCTCTCACCAACTCTAGATTATGTGGCCTCCTAGGTGATTTTCCATAAAATAGTGATGTCTCATGGGTCAACCTCATATGCATAATATATGGGACTACCATGTCCTTGCTTCCACTGAACAAATCCAACTTTGTTTCTTGTGTGGAAGCTTGCTAATAATTGGGTATTGCTCTCATTGATGCAAGATTCCCTCTAATTGGAGCAATTGCTTTATCCTCACCTCTTGGTTGTGGTGGAACATCTCTTGTTATTCTAGCATTGTGATCCCCTGATGGTTCTTCTTATTCTTCCTCCTCATCATATGAGAAGACCTATATATAGTGTGCCTTTCCTTTTGCGCATCTATGTCTGGGTGCCCATGATTCTTGGCATGTGAGGAAAATCTTCATTCTTCTCAAGTCTCTTCGGACATCATCACTAAGAGGTGTTTTACTTTGGCTCTCTTTTGAGAAAGGATCCTTCTCATCTTTTCCCTTTGATGGAAAAGTGGGATTTGACTGAAACGTTGCCTTTGATTTTGGAAAGGAATATTGTAGATCTCTAGCCCTTTCAATGGCATCTTGAAGGGTAGTGGGATTGGTAGACTTAACCAACCCATGAAGAGGTTCTGCTAACCCATCAATGAACATATAGATGCTTCTTCAACTGCAAATAAATCAAGAACCATAACAAGAAGTTTTAGAAATTCAGAAATGTAAGTTTCTAGATTACCTAATTGTTTGATCTTAGCTATCCCCATTAATAGTGCCTTAGGATCTCTTCGATCAAACCTCTCCACCAACCTCCTTGTGAACTTTGAATATGCAGTCACATTGGCATGACCCAATTTAGACAAGCCATGGAACCACCAATCATGTGCTTCACCCTCAAGGTGCAGTGCTGCTATCTTAATGGCCTCCATCTCTGGGAATTTGTTCAGCTGGAAGTAGATGTCAAGCTTCTCTACACATGATTTTGTAGTGCATTTTGATGATCCGTCAAAGCTGTGTAAGAAAAATCTGCCCATAGTTTGGTGTAGATCATGATTCTGAATGAATCCTCCACCTCTATTGTGATGCCTGGGTCTCCTATTGTTCTTTATTTGACAAAATTCTTGAAAACTCAAGTGATCCTTAAATATCTGAGATTGAGACTCATACTCCATGAAATAGTCTTCAAGAGTTTCTTGCTCTTGAAACCCTTCATTTCCCACTGCTAAAAATGTAGGCATTGTAGAGCATTGGGAAACCTACTGTTGCTTCACTGGTTGATCACTCCACTGATGAGAAATGCCAGAGCCTTCACCATGCAGAAATCCTTTAGGGGATTCCTTGTATCTATCCATCCTCATCTCCTTTATTTCTCTAGAAATGTCCTGCATAGTTCTATGAAGGATCTTAAGAAACTCCTTCTCTTCGTCTTCTCTTGATAAGGGGGTTTTACCCTTGTCTTCTTTATCATCTGTATAATCAAACTTCTGGTTTCTCCTTCTGAGATACCTCTTCTCTCTATTTGTGAGAGGATCTCCTTCTTCTGATGACATATTGGCTTTCAAGATGCACAGGCTAAGCCAAGATTATGCTCTGATACCACTGTAATATTCCCAAATGGGAAAAGCAGGAATGTAGTGCAAAACCATGGAAATAACAGTGTAAAACATTACATAAAAAATGGAGACCAATATGGAGCCTTCTTATTCATTATAACAAAAAAAAAATGTATAATAAATGGGCCACAAAGCATAGAACAAGATACAATAAGCCTCCAATGAAGAAAACCCTCAATAAGAGGTGCTACTACTATATATCAAAATGTTGGAAGACTGCTACAACACAATTTTAAAAGCACTGCTATAGAAAATGAGTACATAAAATATATGGGGCTGACATATGCCACAATAGATGCAAAAATGAAGATCTGGGTTCTATAAAACCTCCAAAAAATAACCCAAAAGGGTCTCTAGGAAAAACACCCAAGAATACAATATGAGCTGCAGCCCTAGGGCTGCAAGTATGTTGCAACAAGCAACTGAAGAAAAATGGTTGAAGCTGATAATAAAATGAATATCCTCTCCTCCAAAGGATCCTCCGGATGAAAGGCTGGCCCCTTCACTGAAGAAATCACTCCCCAAATCACCTTCTGCAAACACCCCTGCAACTCCTTCCTAAAATATCACATATCCAAACTAATATTGCGTTGTAGGGGATAAAAACACTATGGCCTAATGCCAAATGTATCAATGGTACTCCAGGGCCTTCTTTACTAGCCTCTCGAGAGAAAGGAACCCTCCTCCAATGAGATCTAGCTCAAAAATATCCCAAATCAAACCTCCACAACTTCTGCCCTGCAACACAACACAAAACCTCAACAGGAACTGCGCTGTACATTACTGAAGCCTTAGCCAAATGCCTGAATTTGGAATGTAGTGCAAAGCTCTTCCTAGAGGCTTCTCAAGGAAAGAGGTGGGATTCCCAACCAGGAACACCCTGTGCTAAACAACCGTGAAATCTTAGCTAAATAGCTGAAGAAAGCTATATGTCTAAACAAACCACATAATAAAAATATCATATCATAAGCTAATGAAATATGGCTGCCATCCTCTTCCTTATATAAGTGATGAGCTTTCTAACCCTAAGCCCCATTCATTTATGACACTACTTCCATGCAAAGAGTCTCCATCTAAAACTGCACTGTCCCATAATGAATGCCACTCCTCCATGACAACACTGTTGATTTGGTCAAGGTTGACCCAGTCTATGTGTTCCAACTCCTTTTCACACCTAAGGGTGCTCAATTAAGCTTTCAAGATGTCCTCCTTTCATATTGGCATTGGTTTTATTCATATCAAAGATATTTATGGATCTCCATATCCTTTTATTCATCAAACAAGAAAGAAAAAACACAAAATTAATATTCCAACTAGCTCATGGATAATTGGGAATATTACATTAATAAATTAAATAATTAATAATTAATTAATTATTATTAATAATTATTTATTACTAACAAATCAATTAATTATTTATTTCAAATGATTAATAGATAGTTATTATGATTCCCGGTGGGGGTGAGTTCTTCGATGCATGTGGTGATTGTGCCTCATGAATGAACACAAGTGGCATGGGGGACGTCCTTCCCAGTCCTTTCACTGCAACAAGTATCACGAGAGGTGTACAATTGATATGAAGTTTGAGAATGCGATCCTTAACGATGCATTGGAGTTCGAGGGTGGCACATGGTTTTTTAATGGAAGGATGAAGGACCCAAGATTTTGTGGTTTTACCCTATTCTGGTGCTGGGCACCTAGATGGTCTCTATTGAGAAAGTGGAAACTTCATTAAAAGTTTTTTGGCATTGCTGGATGGTATGTGTTAACCCTCGATGAATTTTGGTCCAATGCTCTAAGCTGAGACTCTTTCCCTGGAAGCTCCAAACTTTTTTTGTGTGTGCAACATTTGGAGGGTGGTGGGTGACAAGTATTTCCTTTTCAATTCTTTATGGTTTATAGCAAGTCTTGATATCTGGGTTGATTGCAGTGTTTTGAAGTGGCAGCGGGGGAAGATTAGAGGGGTGTGGTTGAAAGTCGGGGACAAATTTCAAGCTTTTGGTGTATGGTCTAGTAATTGATGTTTTTGGTGGCTCGACGAGTGATTTTTGTTGGGAGACATAGGCGTCTGGTGGTCATTGTCCTAGTGGAAGACACACACATAAATATGGATAGTTTCAATATGGGGTGTTTTCTGTCTCTTCCCCTTCTTTAATTGGTGGTGTTATTGGTGTGGGTGGCTTTCAAGGAAGTGGCTAGTGTGTTGGGGGCCTAGTATTTCAGGGGTGGCGACCTGTGGTTATCTGGGTAACCCAGCCCTTGCTCGCTGTGCACGTCGGTCCTCTTAACCAGAGCCAGATGAAGGCCTATGTGCGGCGTGGGTGATCATCCTCTCAGGGATTTCCTAGATCGAAGGGTATGGAAGTCAGGGTGATTATGGCGACAACATCTTGTTGGGGTGGCAAGACCGTCGATTGTTCTCAGATCGCTGGTGTGGGCTCACGTGGGGGTCGAGGTGGAGGAAATTAGGGTTCCAATAGTGGAGAAGGTGTGAGGGCCCAAAAATATCAGCGATAGAGTGGTGGTAGGTGGGGAGGAATTGGGAATCGAGGGAATGGTCGTACTAGAGCTGGAACTAACGCAGAGCAGGGAATCCAACACTGCTGCCTGGAAAATTTCCAGTAAATAATTCATAGTATGATGGACTGGGTAAATACTACAGAGTGGGTTTGTCAGGAGGAGCATGCTGAGTTGATGGCTACACTGGAAAATATGCACTACTTTCAGTGCCAGGTTAGGGAGAGAGTGGTGTTGGTCTGGCGAGGCCAAAACCACCTAGCTGAGAAAGTGGAAAAGTTGGAGACTTGGTTGGCGCACTTTGAAGGGCATGTCTAGGAACAACCATGGACAACCCTGCTTCTATCACGTCAGAAGACTAGTATGCCCTCTGGTGTTTTTTTTGTCTTGTCTATATTTTTGTGCCTCTGGAAATGTCGTTTATGGACGCTGTCCTTAGTATCCTTTTTATATTTTTGTAATCTAGTGGAAATTTTGGTCAACAAACTCGGTCGGGGTGAGACCACATGTTTTATGTTTGGATGAATGTACCCCTTTTTTCCATATGAATAAAAATTTGACTTACAAAAGTTATTATGAAATAAATAAATAAATAAATAATTATTTTTTATAATAATAATTATTTATTCATTACAATGAATTAATAATAAAATATTAAAAAATAAGTATTTAAGTAATTATTAATATTGAATAATTAATAATTTTTTTAGTTATTTAATTTTATGCAATTAATTTAAGTTTAGTTTATCTTAGGATTTTTGGCTGGCTATCCTATTTAATGATTTTTGGTTCATTTATTATTATTTATTCACCGTTCGACTCTTATTTCAATCAATCATTCATTCAATGTCCTGATGATGGATCCCCTTTGGGATTTGAAATGTCGACACGATTCATCTAATATTATGGAAAAATTGGATCATATTTCTCCAATAGAAAACTTCTCATTAACGAAAAATGATAGTCTCATACATCATGAAAGATAAGAATGAAAATGTCAAGCACTAGGATCACAATAACTACTCTTAGTTGCAACAAAAATTGATGAGGGTTTTCTAGAGCCATTCTTAGTTGCAACACAATACATGTATGAAAAATTAGTTATGATAGTCACAATATTTATGTTAGTAATATTTGTGATTGAGTTGTTTTGATTTCGCTTGATCCTGGATCTATTTATATTCAAGAAACCCTTACCGGGTTATCTTAAGATTGTGTAAAAGAGACTAGATCTCCATTTTCTCAGCTCTTTGAGTAATATATCATTAGATATATTTGTTTCTATCTTTATATAGCAGAAACCATCATTAAAATTGTGCTTTCATATGCTTCATAAATTCTGTGTTTTAGTAGTCATGGGGTTTTGGTGTTTTTAGGCTATATTGGGCTTGGGAGATCTGTTTAACTTATCTAGAATGTTTTGTTTCTGATCCCCTTCTATATTTGAGTGCTATAATACATAAAATAATGGATCCAAGTGCTTTTCTTCATTATTATAGTGAAATTTTCTGAAAAATACGTTTTTGGTGCCAATATTGCTGATTTTCCTAAAAAGGAATATTATACATGCAGTCTACGACTCAAATAAAAAGGAGGAACCTCACTCTCTTCTAATTGACCATCTATAGCTGGAACGAAAATGAGCTCGGGGTGGTCATCTTCAACATTAACCATATCGGACAAAGGATCAACTAGCAACATTTTAGACACCTGATGTTTGTAATGATTATTCTTTACTAGTTTTGTCAAAGGAATGGACACTTTCAATTTAGCTATTTCATTTTCTAAATTAAAAGTTGTGAATTTATCTAACTCTTTGACAACAGGATCCTTTGTTATATTTTCCTTTTTTGCAGTGTCCTTCTCTTTAGAAGCTAAGCTTGTTGATGGCTGGTTGATGTTGCTATGATTTTGATCTGCATGCTATTTTCCCTTTCTCCGATTATTCAGAATATCATTCTTTGACTGCTCTTTCCTTTTCTAAATGGGATTGATAGGTACATCTCTGCTCCTTAGAGAATATTGTTTCTGATGTGCACTCAAAGCATTCATATATCCACATTGGTAATCATCTGATTCTGTTTCCAAATCATCATCATTTGCTAGGATATAGTCTTCATCTTTTGGAGGATCTAGATTTTAAGTATACTCTTCATCTTCAGTCAGGAACACGGGCAAGCCATCTTCTGTAAAGAAATTATTTGTTTCAACCACCGGATCTTCATCTTCCTCTTCTTCCACTCCTTGGACATAATTCTACTGTAACGAGGTCCTAATATGCTATTGTTGTTGTGCTGTTTGGTCAGGTGCTTTCTGCTCTCTCTACTTGATTCTAAACTGAGGTTGTTTCCCTCTGAAATTTGGATTCTAGATCTGTGGTTTAGGTCTCTCTGAAATAGACAATCGGTCAACCATTCTCTCCACAGTTCGGAGTAATGAATCCATTTTTGCCTCAGAAGTAGATGTCTCCTCTTTGATAGTCACCCTCTTTTCTGATCTCATCCTTGCTCTCTTTGCCAAAAAATTTGATTCCACACTTACAACATTCTTTTGCATATCTACTAAAGTTGTAGGATCACGTTCACACAACTGATATGCCATATCAACATCAAATCCATCCGGAAATTTTACCAAAACCATACACTCCTGTGGTTTCATATGCGCAGGAAGAGCATTGTACACTGCATTAAATCTCACACAATAATCTTGAACAAACTCACCAACATTCCTTTTGATCTCATATTCAGACATAATTTGAAGGGGATTCTTCTTTTCTTCCCATCTTTCTACAAACCGACGATGCAAAACTTCTAAGGTGTCAATAGTGGCTGCTGTTAGAGCTCTGAACCATTTTCTCAGTTCCTCTCCCAGACTTTTCACAAACAGTCTCATCTTCACATCCTCTATATCAATTTCATGAAGGTCAAAGAAGTCATTCATATTATCTACGTACTTTTGAGCTGTCATAGGCTGAGTATTGTCAAACAAAGGGATTTTAGTTTGCTAATCTGTGGGCATAGTACCTCGGTTCTGAGGGAGAACAAGGGGGGCATATCTTGCAGCCATGACTGGAGGTGGAGGATTTATAACAGGGATTTGAGTACTGGATGTAATCAAAGGAAGACTTGTCCTTGACTGAGTAGTGTGAACAGCGGATGAAGAAGGAGGTGGGGGAAAAGGAATATTCTGGGTTACAATAGATGAAGTGTTGGTAGAAGAAGCTAAGATCTGAGGTCTACTTTTCACCCAAGAATTTACTTGCGAAGAATAGTTTTGCAAATCTTTAAGAACCTGTAAAAGTTGTGTTCCTGATTGTGACCCTGATTGGGAGTGTGAAAACAGATCTTCAACAGGACTGTGAAAGGGAATGGAGGAATCAACAACTGTTTCGTCAATACAATTCAAATATTTGCTACGGAATAAACTTTGCTCAAAATTTATATCAAATTCAATATCTTGCAATTTTTTTAACCCTTTGGGAAATGAATGAGCTTTGGGGATGGAACTTCCTTCTGATTGATTTCCGACTGAACTAGAAGTCTCAACAATAGCTTTATATTTTCTTCCAATGTTATGAGGATCACTGACAATGGTAGGAGGATTTGGATCGGGGTTGGATTTGGTGTATCTTCAGGAAGCCAATATGTCCAATTTCAAAAAAAAATATGCACTTTACAAATTTTTCAATTCAGCCTTTGAATAAATTCTAAACTTATCATCCACAAGTTTAAGGATTTCAATGAAAACTTGTTACTGGGGTTTATCTAATCTTACACTTTCTTCCCCAGTGGAGTTTCCAAAATGTTATCTCTCAGATTGAACCTCAGGCTGAGAAAGGCAATTCCGAGGTAACCTCAAACCATGCTGAGGTAACAAAAGTGCCAAATGTGCCAAAATCTACCCAAAATTGTGAGGTTACTTGCTGATAAATGGTTAGAGGCATGAAGAGACACCTCAACAAGTATGTCTAACCTCTCCTTCTCCTTTTACTCGGTCAAAGCTTGAATTTTTGCATCGGCTCGTTTGAGCTTAGCCCTTGCAATCTTGTTTCTCATGGCATAGTGCTTTGCCATTTTCCTCTGAATATCATTATCCTTCTTGGATTTCTCTATTAAATCCTCCAGATGCAAGTTGGCTCTATCAAACCATGACTCTCTCTCTCTGCTAATCTCAAGGGCAAGTAACTCACTTGGAGTGAGCTGCTATGCCAACTCAACCTCTTTCTGTCTTTCACGTGCTAGAGCTATCTTTAGCCCTATTTTCTTTGGTCTCTGTATTGGAGGCTGATCCTCCTCACCATTAATCTCACCAAATCTATCCAAGGTCTCCTCTAACAAGGCTTTAGCCTTCTTTGCCTCTTTTTGAGCTTTGATGGTCTTGACCTCACTGATGATCTGCTTGGTCTTCAGCTGCTGATTTTCTTGCTCAAGAAATTCAATCACATACTGTGCTCTGTCAATATTAGCTTGAAGCTCACTAATATGTGCTTCCTTTCTTCTGATCACTGCACTAGTGACTCTATCCTCATCCTCCTCATCAATTTCAATCAACTGAAACTCCTATTCAGTTTCATGTTTGTCCTCTTGCTCATCAATGATAAGATTTGTAGCCTTTTCCTTGCCCTTCTCTACCTGTTTTGTTGATGAAGAAAGCATGGCCCCTTTCACACCATGTGAAGCAAACACATGCCTGTGGCCTCTCTGATAGGTCTTGGGAAATGGCTCAACATCAGTCACATTAGCCCAAGTTGCCTCAATGTCCTTTTCACTGCTTGATGCTCCAGTATCATGATGTGATGATGAAGGGTTATAGAAAGGTGAAGAAGTAGGGTCAACATGAGGTGAATGGATCTGACTGGGTGATGATGTATGAGCAGCAGGCTGAGATGGAGAAGTGGGTATGGGAGGATGAGATGATGAAGGAATATTCTGCTCATGATGACTAGGTGGGGTAGTGAAAACTTCATTTGCAATGAATGTATCCCATGGAATGTTCTTATGCTCAATATGATGCATGACTACCATATTAATGAGTAAATGGTGAAAAAGACTCTGCATTTGATGATTATAATCCCTCTTTTTCACAATGTAGGCCATCTTGTCAATGACGCGGAAGAGATAGTAAGGTATGTGAAGCATTTTGACTCTAGTGAAGTGCATGAGGAGTCAGATATGGTATGAGTAGAGTCGAGAAAACCTCCCCTCACAAGTGAAGTACTTCATGATTATTTTCATCATGGGGACATATCGGTCAAGGAGATGAATCATGAGAGAAAGGGAAAATTGACTTCTTGTCATCCTTGTATCTACATTTGAGGTATGGTTCATAATAACTTAGATCAAGGTTTCCTTATTTAAACCATTTCTCTCCCACACTAGAGATCCCTGTAGCAGCTGAAATGGCATTAGTGGACATATCGAAAGTGACCCCAGCAAGAGTGACCTGCTTATCATGAATATTTGTGATGAAAAACCTTGTCAAAACATGGTGATACTGAATCTGCTGCACTCTCTCACAAAACTCGAAACAACCAACATGTTTAAAACATGACACAGTAAGAAGAGAAGTAATGAGCTCTTTTGTGGTTATGGGTTCATATCTATTAATTTTACCTCCTTTGTGGTCACCTCTCCTTGATATTTGTGCCTCACTAACACCTCTATCCTCCTCTTCAGACATTGTGGACTTTGAAAGGTTTAAACACCCTAGGGTATATGGAATGAGATGAAAGGAATATGGATTTGAAATGAAAAGCTGTGACAAATGGAGGAAATGATGATATAAATGATAAATTAGGTCAAATAAAACCCTAGGATGTTAGATTTTTGGCTGATAGATGTTTTAGGGATATGAACATGGGAAATATGAATGAAAATGGGAAAGGAATAAAAAAACTAGGGTTTCATAGGCTATAACACTTTCAACTCTTTAATGGAACAAAAAACATGTGAAAAGAGAGGTGTTTTATGTCCACTTACTGATCAAAAACTCCTTGGAGAAGTTTATGAGGAAACCTGAGCTTGATGGAAGTAGTGAAATCCTTCAAAACCTTCACTGTGCAAATGCGCAACGTTCTGGGCAAGAGCGCAGCACCGGGATGAACGCGCAACGCCAATCTTCAAATGCGCAGCGCCAGTGCAATTTGGCTTGGTTTTCTTGGGCAAACGCGCAGCGCGGCTGGGTAAATGCGCAATGCCAAGTCAAACGCGTAGCGCCAGCCTGAGAATGCGCAACGCCTTAAAATTTTGGCCCAAAGTGCTCAGTAAACTCATAATTTCTCCCTTGTTGAAAACTCTTGAAGGTTAGATGGCAACAATGACTTGTTTTGAGATGCTTGATGGGCTTTATAGCTTTAGTGAATTTGAATTTTAATTCCAATTACACACTTTTCTAATGTTCATCTTTTTCTTCTTTGACATTGACACTTTTTTCTTTCTGACCTTTTGGCATTGCAGGCTTGATCAAGTGATAGAGCTTGGATTTCCTTGCTCACTTAGGCTAGACATGATTGCACTTTTACAGCTTTGGGATTGCATTTATTACATATAATAACAAAAAGTTACATTTGGAAAAATACAACTTTGAAAGTATAATAAATACATCATGATGATCTTATTTAATCCCTCTCATATATGTGCTGACCTTATCTGAATGAAGGAGTGACCTTGAGAAATGAAAAACCCTAATGACCTAATGGGACTGCTTTTTGACCTGACCTTTGAATGAGATTTTGACTTTAAATACTTCTAAGAAAACATAGCATTTCCACAGGTGTTATTATGCTCAAGGAATAAATCATGAGAATGAGTCAGCCAATATGATCTTCTGAGGGAGAAAGAATTTTATTTGACAAAAACAACCACTAGGAACAATTTTATGTCATGACCTAATGGAATGATGAAAAATTTATTCAGAATGGGACACCTAAGATGCACATGCAAATGTGTTTTGATCCCTGGTGGAAGTATGCAAATACTGACACTAACACAATGGAGGGATAATATTGTTCTAGATTTACATAAAAAAAAGTGTAGACAATGGCAGTGCGGCCATGTCTGAGGAAGCCAATGATTCGGAAATAAAATTGAGAAAGTGAGGTAGAAAAGCGTAGTAGATAAAAAAGGAAATTTTAAAAATCATACCAATGCTCTAATTTATTCATAGATTTGAAAATATTCTACGTTTGAGTCTTATACGTTCTATGTTTTGGCTTTACGCTTTAACTTTCTCTTTCAGATTCCATAATTTAATAGAGGAAATGACTTTTGGAGGAATATGACTAAGCATAACTCTCACAAATCCTGTTCCTGTGTTACATATAATTTTAGTAAACCCAAATCCAATTTAGGTGAATATTTTTTAATTGAGGGTATCCAAAACACAATTTTTGGGTTTTAGAATCAACCAGAATTTGAAGATTGTAAAAATGCCCAAAATGAAACACACTGAAATTTTTGTTTGCTCAAAATTTTTAGATTATGTTTCATTATGATTGATTTCGGAGAGAAATCACACACAAACCTAATTCTCAGCCCTCTTTTCATAATTACTTACCAAAAAAGTTAACATAGCTTATGTATTTTTAATTCTAAATTTTTAAATCTACAAAACAGATATCATAAATGATATCAATTGTAGAAATACAATCAAGAAGATATTCAGAAGGAACTATTGGTTACCTTAAGGATATTGCTCCATTGTAGTGATGCTGACTCTGCCGTTGCATGATCTCTATATGTTAGTACATAATTTGAAAGAAGAAAGAAAAAAAAATAAAGCACCATCAAACATCACTAAATTACTTAGAAATTGCATTTGTTGTTGACTGAAAGAAATCAAATCTGAATAAGCAGAAGCCTCGTATTGGGGAGGAGCTACTCTCAGTACTATATTGAGTGGTATGTTATTTATTTATAGTCAAAGAAAAATTTCAAACATAAAATAAATCTATAAAACAGACAATAAATAAACAGAAAACACCCTTAACCTAGAAACTGTCCAAATAATTAGGTATGGAAATTGTTGTTTATATTAAGAAATCCAATCAAATTAAAAAGTAGACCTAGATATCCCTCACCTCATCCATCCAACCAGAAGAGGAATGGGGATTGTCTTGGCTAGTTTGGTTAAGTGATGGAGCGCCCTTAAATACCTCTCCCTATGGATCTTTCCCTCTCTGCTCTTCTTCAAGAACTTTTTCCTCTCTGCTCAGGTTTTTCTTTCACAGAGCATTTTTTAATTACAAGTTTTGAAAAATTTGCAGCGAGTTTTGTAATTGGATTATTTCTAAAAATATTTTCCTTATTCGATTATTTTTGTAACTGATTAATAACAATATTAAATCCAAAGTTAGACACTATTTCAATCGTCTAACATCAAAATCAGTGGTGCACAATGGTACAAGTGGCAGTTGGGGGAGTCTTTTTCAAAGAAAGATGCTTTACAACGTAAATATATAATTTGGTTACAACTACATATGTTAATATCATTTTTAAATGAAATATGCTTATGGAATTATGGATAACAAAATTTGTATTTATCCACACTAATTTCATTATATAATATATAATTTGGTTACAACTACATATGTTAATATCATTTTTAAATGCAATATGCTAATATAAAATCAAAATTAGATAAGATGATCATCCATTAACTAATTAAAATATTCTTAATGAAACTATGGATAATAGAAATCCATCTTTGCCCACACAATTTTGTTACAACTACCTACATTAATATCGTTTCTTCGCCCACACAATTTCGCTACAACCACCTACATTAATACTGTTTTTACGTTTTTACATGTAGTACATTGATATAAAATGATTATGTATCAATTAATTTAACAAAAATATTCTTAATGAAACCATCGATAATAGACTTTCATCATTGTCCACACTATTTTCTTTACAAAATATCTAATTTTGTCACAAACTACATACGTTAATACCATTTTAAAATTATTTTGTTAGATAATATACTATTTTTTTTAGATCTCTTGGCTGCTGCAACTGTAATTTGATGCACAAGCTCACCTTGCTTGTGAGAATATGGATTTGGCTTCTACTATAATTGAAGCTACAATGAAAGCCAACATAGTTATCAAATTCACATCATAGACCAAACTAGGATAGAAGGCACCACCGAGATTAACATAACCAACACCTATACCAAAGGCGTTTGCATGTAGCGCGGAGACATGTTCACACGTAAGGCATTTAGAATGATCAAATAGCATTGCAAATTGCAACTAAACTATTGAACATTAGATGCACTTCATAATATTCATTATTTTTTTTCTTTGTATTAAAAACCTACCATGCATTAATCCTGCTAGCTACTGGCCATGATATTGGTCTTTTAAATTTAGACCATTGAAGAGTTGATAACTAATTTAAATCAACTGAGGTGGTTACCTTAGATGCTGGGTTTCAGACTGCTGAACCTCTAGAAGCTGTGTGTTCATTCGAACGAGATCATGTGTCTTCCATGTTTAATCTTGCACATGATGTCTCTTCGTTTTCTGAATGTCGACATGAACAAGCTTGGGAAAAACTTGATGAATATGGAGTCCCTCGACCTCAGGTGAAATTTTAACTATTTTTCACTACGCTACTCCCATGGAAATGGTGATTACCATGTGCTATGCTATTTTCATTTCATTTTATAAATTTAAGCGCATTTTCATTTTAAAAATTTGAGCACGTGACTCGTGAGTTTGAACTAATATTTTATTTCATTTTAAAAATTTGCGAGACTGAATTTGAAATGCTACAGTTGAAGGTGACATTGTATTAACATGGTGGATGTCATTAACTACATAGGAGAGGAGGAACATGGGGAACTCAGATGTTCAGAGTAGTGAAGGGTGCTGGAGCCTTAGTGGTGTAGCTACCAGAAAATTCAGAAGAATCCATCGTAATCCCCTCACAAACTTCCCTCGGCTTTTTGGAAGCAACCCATGGCTATTTCATTAGGCAGGGATGCCACTGCAACTACCTGCAAAACAAAAATATTATCATAATGAACGAATACCAGACATAAATTGTGCCATTGTAAACGTTGACAAAATTACTAGAGTTCACGTTCCCGTCCAATCCTAGGACTCGTCCAGTAGCGCATCCAACTGAAGCAATATTATAGTAATTCACAATTCAGTTTCAGCAGTTTTAAATTCTAAATTTTTAAATCTACAAAAAAGATATCATAAATGATGTCAACTGTAGTACTACAAGCAAGAAGATATTCAGAAGGAACTGTTGGTTACCTTAAGGATATTGCTCCAATGTAGTGATGCTCTCTTTTCTATGATGCTCACTCTGCTGTTGCAAGATCTCTATATGTCAACTAAGAATATGAAAGTAGAAATAAAAACAAATAAAGCACCATCAGACATCAGTGAATTATGTAGAAATTGCAATTTTTGTTGATTGAAAGAAATTAAATCTGAATAAGCAGAAGCCTCGTATTGGGGAGGAGCTACTCTCAGTACTATATTGAGTGGTATGTTATTTCTTTATAGTCAAAGAAAAATTTCAAACATAAAATAAATCTATAAAACATAAAATAAATAAAAAGAAAAACACACTTAAACTAGAAACTGTCCAAATAATTAGGTATGGCAATTATTGTTGATATTAAGAAATCAAATCAAATTAAAAAAGTAGACCTAGATCTTTCTCACCTCATCCATTAAACTAGAAGAGGAATGGAGATTGTCTTAGCTAGTTTGGTTTAGTGATGGAGTGCCCTTAAATACCTCTGCCTAGGAATCTTTCCCTCTTTGCTCTTCTTCAAGAACTTTTTCCTTTCTGCTAAGATTTTTCTTTCATAGAGCATTTTTTTATCAGAAGTGTTGTAAAAGTTGCATCGGATTTTCTAATTGGACTATTTCTAAAACCGTTTTCCTTATTCGATTATTTTTGTAGCTGATTAATAACAGTATTCAATCCGAAGGTAGACACTATTTCAATCATCTAACATCAAAATAAATGGTGTACAATAGTACAAGTGGCAGTTGGGGGAGTTGTTTTCAAAGAGGGACACTTTACAACGTAAAAATTCATTAAAATAGATTTACAATTTTCCAATTCTATGTTTACTAAACTAATGAATACATTGATAATCTCTAAAGTAAAGGTAAAATAGGATCCATATCAATATATTGCATAAAAAATTTCCATTACAAATTATATATGAATGAAATATAAATATATAAATCATTATCAATAATAGTCTATATCATTAAATTAAACATTAATAATCAAAACTATTATTCAAATTTAAAGTAGATTGTAAATTAGTTAATACTAGTCTAGATTTATCTTAAATTTGAATCTACCAATGAGAGGGATCATATAAATTTTCACTCTTCATAAATCAATAGTTAATATGGATATAGACTAGTTTAATTCCCCCCTTTAAATAGGATACATTCCACTTGAACACCATGGGTTCTCAATACCATGTGTCATTTATATCTTTATTATTATTTTATTTTTATAGGGTTATTTATATTTTATTATTTTATTTTGATTGAATTAAGAAGTTTACCATTACATTATATTAATCTTTTTATTTTATTTTATTTATTTATTTATGTATTTTGACTTAGTCAAAATGTTAAACATTACTAGCCTAGATCCATCTTAACTCCGGAGTTAAGAGATTTGATCCCTCTCAGCCTTCGAAGTTAAGATGGAAGTAGGTTGATTTAATTTTCAGCATGAATACCATGGGCCAACACCAGGGGTTCTCAATTCTATGGGTCAATACCATGGCTCATTTTTATTTATATTTATAGTGTTATTTATATTTCTTTATTTTATTTTGACCTAGTGAAAATGTTTACATTAATCTTTTAATTTAATTTAATTTTTATATAATTAGACTTAGTCAAAATATTAAACATTACATTATAATATCTCTACCATATTCCGGTAGAAAAAACCTCTTAACACAATTATTATCAAAAATATATTATTAATAATCAATTCCATTAAATAATATATTCTTTAACTTTCTACTTTGTCAAGAATAATCAATTACATCAAAATTAAAATAAATTATTCAACTTTCACTTTGTCTATTTGTTTAGGATAATCAAATCCATTCCATTAAAAATTAAGTATTCTTTTTAGGAGGAAACACATGCTCTTAACCATTAGGACCACCCAAGCTATATGATAATTACATATTGCTATCTTTCTCTATGAAAAACCAGTTAATCACTTGGCAAAGTGAAAACCAACCACTTAGAAGTATTAAATAATTTTTTATCCAGTAAAATTATAAGAGAATTGAGTATTTGATAAATTGACAAGGTTAAAAATATGGCCTTGGCCTCGTGACATAATCGTGACATAATTTGCATTTTTATACAATTCTTTACCAAAGTTGTTAAAAAAGTTCTAGTTCAAAAAACAATATATCAATTAATAAATCGTAAGCCATAAAAAATTAAATTCGATGGAGCAATATATGCCTATCATTAAATTTAAATTTATGTAAATCTAAATTTATATAAATCTAATTATGGGCATATACTGCACCAAAGCATTTAATTCTTTGTGGCTTACGATTTATGGCTTTCGAACAATATGGCCTTGGCCTCGCTGACATAATCCGTCCAAATTTTGTGAAATGCCTCACGTGTACAATGGAGAGTCGGATATTTAATGTTTTTTTTGGTATAAATGCCTGCGAAGCAACCTTGATTTAGGAGAATGAAGTGAATCTTGCAAGGGTTCACCACATATATCGGATACTATTGGTGGATACAGCCGGGTAGGCAAAAAAGAGAAGGCTCAGGTTCTGATCAACTTAATCTCATCCCGCGCGAGGCACGGAAAAGGAAAAGGGTTGCGCTCTATGATTTAGGAAAATGGAGTTTGATGAAGATAATGTTTACTATGATGATGCATATGACAGCTGCAACGAAGATGAAGAATCAGGAGAAGAATATGATATGGTGAACATAGCAGCAGGCGATGAGAATGACATTTGTGAGCGTCAGCACAAAGCTATAGCAAGCGTTTGTAGTGTGCTTTCTGTCTCTGAAGTTGAGGCAGGCATTCTATTGCGTCAATTCTGTTGGGATATTACTAAGTGTCCGATCAATGGTTTGCAAATGAGGAGAGAGTGAGGAATGCTGTGGGGTTACTGTTACAGCCCAAGGTAAAGGAAAATGAGAAAAGGGAGGAGTTAATTAGCTGTCCAATTTGTTTTGATGATTACAAGGTGGGAGAGACGACGGAAGTCAAGTATTGTGGCCATCGCTTTTGCGAAGAGTGTTGGAGACTTTATATTCATACCTCAATAAATAACGACGTTGCAGGATCCCTTAACTTACGATGTCCAAATATAAATCCACGATGTTGTGCTGTTGTAGGTGAAGATATGGTGTTTTCTTTGGGGTTATCTGAGGAAGATATGAGCAAGTATAGAACATATCTTGTGAGGTCATATGTTGAACAAAACAAAATGGTTAAATGGTGTCCAGCTCCAGGTTGTGAGTACGGTGTGGAGATTGAGGTTGTTGTTGCTGCCAGTCGGGAGGTTGTCTGCGAGTGCTCCTATAAATTTTGCTGGAACTGTTTAGAGAATGTCATCGTCCAATAGACTGTGACACTGTCAAAAAGTGGGTTTCTATGATTAATGAAGGCGAATCACAGAACTTGTATTGGATAGTTGGTAATTCTAAGCCGTGTCCCAAGTGTAAACGACCAATCGAGAAAAATCAAGGTTGTATGCTTATGACATGTTTACCACCCTGTGGGTTTCAATTCTGTTGGATATGCCTTCGTGATTGGAACGTGCATGGCTATGGCGCTTCGGTTGCTTGCAACCAGTATCGTCCACCGGAAGCAAGAGAAGCAGCATCAGAAGGAGATAATTCCCAATCCCTCTCCGAAGATGTGATAAAAATGACTGCTAAAATGTCATCGGATAGATTTGTATTTTACCTTGAGAGATGGAAGGCAAATGAGACATTTACATTTGATCGTTCTCTTCGTATTTAGCGAAATACATAACTATGTATTTTGATATTATTTTTCTGGTACCAGATCTTCCCAAATTTCGTTTGGACATTAATATTTATTATTTCAATTGATTCTATTCAATATTATACATGTATATAGAATAAAGATAAGATGCCACACATATTTATCCATTATCCATGGTTAGTTTCAAATATTCAAAAGTTTGAACAGTTGAACATTGTCACCCTTAATCGATGTAATTTTGATATATATATTTTAATAGTACTTGTAATCTTTTGAGCACATTAGGGTTTATAGAAACAACAACATGCTCTTGCTTAAAAAGAAAAATAAACATATCCAGTTAGAGATAAGGGTTAGATATAGGTGCATTTTTTATATAATTTTTTAATGATTATTTGTAAATAGACCTATATTTTTTTTGGAATACTTACTCCATTTTTTGTGCATTAATTCTTAGAACTACACCAAATCATTTCATTTTTGAAAATGGTAATTGTTTAATGAAGCTATTTGCTCTTAATTTGTTTCCTTAGTAAATAAGTTAATTAAGTTAATTGCATTTTGCTTTTAGGTCTTGGTTTTATATGAATATTGGGTTTGATTATAATTGATTTGGGTGTTCAAAAGCTATATGGAAACCTAAAGATTATTGTAAGTGACAGAGATCCCATTTTCACTGGAAACTTTTGGACGAAATTATTTTCTTGTTTGGGTACTCAACTAGCTCATAGTTCATCTTATCATCCTCAATCTGATGGGAAAACTGAGATAGTGAACAAATATTTGGAAGGATATCTTCGTTGCTTTGTATCTAATAAAAAAATGCAATGGGTCAATTGGTTACCTCTGGCCTAATCATGGTATTACACTTCCTTCGCAGCAAAAAGGACCCCATTTATGGCACTTTATGGTTATTATTCACCGTCCATCACATCATCTTTAAGAGAAAATAGAGCATCAACAACAAGTTCTCCAACTCTTAAAGGATAACCTAAATATCGAATGAAACGGCAGACAAATCAACATTGTAGCTAGAAACATTTTTCCTTCCTCATCAATTTTTGGCAGTATTGTTTAAACCATAAGTTTGCCACCTATAATCTTCTTTAAGCATAAAACATGAAAAACTTGGTGCACTCGGGAAGATGCGTGAAGCTCCAATTTGTATGTCATAGTACCAATCTTTTGCAACACCTTGTAAGGACCATAGTCCTTGATCAGTGAAGCCCCTTGTCAGGAGGGGTCACATCCATCAATCCAAGTTTCTCTTTAAAGACAAAATTTCCCTTTCATAAAAGCCTTGGTAAGAATGTCCACAATCTGCTCATATTTCGATATACGATGGAGTCTAACGACTCCTCTCTGCATTGTGTATTGATTGTAATGTTATCAAATATCAATGTTCTTGGAATTTTCATGAAATACAAGATTCTATCTTAGAAGGATCCTGCTCTTTTTGTCACAATATATCACTTTAGCGTCTAGGTCCTGCTTAAATAGCTCTCCAAAGAGCTTCATCAACCAAACTGCTTTGCAACTAGCCATGCTAGCGGCAATATACTTTGCCTCGGTGGTACTCAATGGTACATTATTCTTCTTCATGCTCATCCAAGATATCATGGCAAATAGAAGACTAAAACAAAATCCAGACATACTCTTCCTATTGATAACGTTTCCCAACGAGTCTACATCAATATATCTATGAAGTTGAATGCATCCGGTAGTATGTCTCAAACCAAGGGTGATCGTTCCATGCAAATATCTTAGAATGTGTTTGGAAACGGCCCAATGTGCATGGAGAGGTTCGGTCATGAATTGACTCAACATATTCACTGCATAACATATGTTTGGATGAGTGTTCACCAGGAACATCAGATCCCCAATCAACTGACTTGCATTATATCAAATCTTTCCAACAACTTCACAACATATTTTCCTTCTGAAAGGAAAATATCATTGGGCCTTTTTCACACCTCAAGGCCTTGGATTACCTTGAAGTAGAGGTTGGTATAAACATTAATTCTTGTGAATCCTAGCTTCACCAAATAATTGTATATGCGTTTGTACCATGCCACGAGGGATTGTTTCAAACCATACAATGCCTTCTTCAATCTACAAACATGTGTCCTTCAATACTCTACTTCAAATTGTTGTGGATCCTCAACACACACTTCTTCTTGTAACATACCATCGAGGATGTTGTCTTTACGCCCATCTAAAGAAGAGTCATCCTTAACTTACGATAAGGGAAACTATTAAATGAATGGTAACTTTATATCGTGCCACAAGAACGAATATGTTGTCATAATATTCTCCCTATTTTTTGGGAGAATCCTTGGGTTACGAACTTTGCTTTATATTTGTCAATGCTACCATCAACTCCATGCTTGATCTTGAACAGCCATTTTGAAGTCACCACATATTTTCCCTTCGGTCTCAGCATGACATCCCATACACCATTCTTCATTATTGATTCATATTCTTTGTCCATAGCATCTTACCAAACTTATTATTTTATGGTTTCTTCGAATGTAGGATGTTTGGCTTGAATGATAGTACTCATGGCCGCAACACATCCTTGTTACCTACATGGCTTCTTCCTTTCTCTAAATTATCTTCGAATGGGATCTCGTCTCTCATCATCCAGTAATGTGTCTCGAAGCCAAAGTGGCCTCTTCTTGGTAGGAGAATCACATGGTGGAGGATCTAAGGGATCCATGGGCTCCATAGGATCATCAATAATATCTGTCTCAGATTCAGGCATGGAAGGACCATCTAAAATATCCATATCATCATTTTTCTTCTCAGGGGGAGGAGGCAGAGGAAGGCCCCTTTCTTTTTCAAGGGAAGCATTTTCATTGAATGTTACATCCCTGCTAATTTCAACCTTCCTTTGACCAGGAATATATATCCTAAAAGATTTAGAATTTTCACAATATCCAAAAGTATTTTTTCTTCTCGTGGCTTCCAGCTTATTCCTTTTGTCCTTCGGCACATGAAATTATACAATGCATCCAAAGATACAAAGATGGCTAACATCGGGCTTGACACCTGTGGGCACTGGGTCTTCTTGTATAATTCTTAATGAGGCACCCTTTGAACCTATATGACAACATTTGTTGCTTCAGCCCAAAGGAACTTTGGTAACTTTTGATCATGGAGCATGGCACGATCAACTTATACAATAGACATATTCTTCCTTTTAGCTAATCCATTTTATTTGGGAGTATAGGGCAAAATTGTTTCCTTCTTAATACCTTCCTTCTTGCAAAAATCAATGAACTCATTCGAAGTGTACTCTCCACCATTTTCAGACTTGAATATCTTGATTTTATTCCTTGTTTTATTTTTTTATCAAAGCTTTGAATTCCTTGAATGTTTTGAAGGATTAATCATTGTGCTTAAAATAATATATCCATGCATTTCTTGAAAATTCATCAATGAAGGTGATGTAATATAGATGGCCACCAAGAGAATGTATGAGCATCAAACCACCCAAGTTGGAATGAATAAGATGGAGGATGTTATTTTTCTTGTTATCACTGGAGGGGAATGGTCCCCTTGTTTTCTTCCCACTAGGAAATCCTGTAGATACTCCATCATGTTGGGCTAGAACATTGGGAACACCAAAAACCAATTTATTTAATTTCAGAAGAGAATCATAATGTAAGTGGGCCAATATTTGATGCCATAGTTCACTTAGATGATTTGATTCATGGACCAATGCTAGGAGAGGTATTCCAGTTCCCTGTAGAGTCCTTAAAACCTTGTTCCCAATGTAAATGCATCTCTCATAGGTGATCCATCAGGACAAGTTAGAACCTTTCCCCTGATGAAGGAAATCGTCATCCCTTTGTATTCCAAAGCATATATTGATACCAAATTCTTCTTCAATCTTGGAACACACATAACATCATGGAGAAAAATAGATTCCCTAGACTCGAAATGAAATTTGACAAAATGAAGCCTTTTACGGGGTGAGTAGAGTTGTATCGAAGAACAATTTTCAAATTTGAATCCTTCTCTACTAGATTAGAGATAACTTCTTTATACCCAGAGAAATGATTAGTGGCCCCACTATCAACTAATAACCTATCCCACGAATCTGGAGGAGAGGAACTAGTAAGGGAGGAAATAAGAATATATTCAAATTGTTTGCCAACATTACTTTCATATCTAAAGTATATTGACTTCTTTTGAGGACAATGAACTTCTTCATGGTCACTTGGAGCATCTCTTCTTCTTCTTTCATCTCTTCCATTGCAATCATTCCTTCGGTCATCTCTTCTTCTTTGATCACCAAACCTGTTTTTTCTTCTACTGTTGTAGCATGGACCATTGTTCTTCTCATGGAAATCTCGAGCATAAGACCCTTCTTGTGATAATTGTAGTATTCAATGTGATATGATGTTCTATCATTGATTCTCTTTGTATCTCGAGGTGGAGGTTTTCTTAATGGACCTTCTTTTCCTTTCTTCTTCTTGTTTTTGTGTGACGAATGCAACAAGCTCTCCCTCTTCATGCTTTTGAATCCTTCCTCTCGATATCATCCTTGGTTATTCTTGAGTAAGCTTTCCAACAATTTCATAAAATGACGGGAGGACATTGTTGTTTCTTATGGTAGTGAAGAAGGTTTCCCAAATAGGAGGGATACCTCTTAGATTTACGATCACCAATTCCCTGTCAAGCAATTTGCCCCCAAATCTTTGCAATTGATCTCTAAGGCAAGATATCATCATTACGTAGGATTGAATAAAATCTCCTTTGTTCATTTTTGTGTCTTTGAGTTGATCTTTCAAGGAGACAATTTCATTCAAATTTTTGACTTCATACATGCTAGCTATCTTATCATACATATCTTTAAACCTTCTCAAATTTCCAACATACACAAGTAGATTATAGTGTAAAACATAAGATATAATTTTCTTTTCTTTTAAATCACCTTTCCTGTGCTTTTTCTTGATAGAAGCGGAAGCATTCTCTAAAGGTTCATGTACCTTTCCTTCAATGTAATCCAAAACATCATTATTATAAGCTACAATATCCAACCTGACTTTCCATGCAACTAAATTTGACGAGTCACTCAACTTCTCATTTTCCTTGAAGAAGGAAGAAATCTTAACTTTGACTTATTTATCTTCTTCAACTTTTCCAAAGATGATTTCTTCAATGCTTTTCTCCTTTTGGTATTGTCCTTCACATTAGCTCTGAAACCATGTTAATTTTTATATTTTTTTTGCTGAATCAATTACTTTAACCATATTCAACACTTTAAACTAGCAATATTTTCAATATCAATTAATCTTTATAATCTTCAATAGTAATTTATGATATAACAATGAATGCAATGACAAAGGAGACAATCAACACATCAACAAGAGACTCAAATATTGGTCAAAGACTAGAGAAAAAACACACTAGGGGGAAAACCCTTTGAAAAATATTCTTCTATTATATTTTCATAAAATGTTCATTAGAGAGTAAAATGAGCTCAATACAATATCATTCAATGACCTAATAACATTTATAAATATGTTTCCAACATCAATATATATTAGAGACAACTTTTCTTATTAATGGTCAACTGCAGTCAACTGTCAAAACTCAATCAAACTTCCTGATCGCATGGATGAAGAGTTGTGCATGTGAATAGAGGTTTCCAGTATCTTCCTTGAGCCTAATATGGTTGTAAATGTGGTCAAATTTTTCGTATGGAAAGCCAACGAATATAAACCAACAAAAACCCTAAAAAAATGTGAGCTTTCTGTTATCACTCCGTAATTTCCCAAGTTTGTGAGAGAAACCCATAGGTAAGCACAAAACCACTTGTAAGATTAGAAGCTATCCCTTCTAAACTCATAGAGGGATCTCTATATTATATTTAGATTTTTTGTTTTGGAATTTTAGGCTAGATATTCGGTTTAGAGTTTGGTTTTTTGAAATGTTTGGCTAAAACTACAAGGAAATGCCATTGGGATATGGAGTCAAAGTCTTAGGGTGACCAGATACAAAAATATCAGAACATATGTAACATGGCAAGGTAGGGAGGCTTTTGGATATTTTGAGCATTTGTGGGATGGATAAGATGAAAATTATTAAGAATCAATTAAATATAGAGCATACTGAGATGAATTTTATACTTAATATTAGAGAGAAAACATGAAAAGTGTTTATAAGCCAGAGCAGAGTGTAATTAAACAAATGCAGCCCTTTATCTTCTTTAAACAATATAGATAGGAAAAACATATGGAAAAACATAGAAATAACAATTACATAAGAAGAAAAACATCACAAATTTTCCTAACACATGAATCCTGGAACGAAGTTTTGTATTAATGAAAAGATCACTTTTAGTTTAGTGAACAAATTTACATAAGGAGTCTGCTTTCTTCATCCAAATTCCAACCCTTTTTACTTTTATTTATGAAGTATTTATACAAAATTTATCAAAATATATTGCTTTGAAATATCAATATTTTAACAAAATATCATAAAAAAATGATTACAAAAATAACACAGAACTATAGGAAATTGAAACTACTGTAATCCTCTGGCACTGATTTCGAGGATTATTGGTGATGATTTGGCCTGAAAAAGTGTTGATTTGTCGTTGAAGGTGAACATCTATTTTAATCAAGTAATCTGCACAATTTATCCCATCTATCTTCATCTGGGGTGGAGAATTTAATTACCTTCCTATACATTTCATCCACTTCGGTGTATTTTTGGAACGTAGGTTTGACTATGAACAGGTGCTTTTTCTCATGTTTGATAAGCAAGTCAAATTTCAAATCCTCCATGAAATATTTTCCTGTGATGGTTCCTTTAATGGTGGAAAACTTGACTTATCCCTAGCTATGGTGTACAACTTTTGCTGACAATATTCCAACTTTACTAACTTATATCCAATTCCTTTCAAACCTGGCAATCCCTTTTGATTTAGTACATTGAATTTCCTTTGGAAGTTCTAAATTTGGGCCTCTAAGTTGTGGCACTTGTTCTCTAACTGTAGCATCAAATTCCTTTTTGTAAGGATCCTTCTCACCTCCAAGATTGTCTCTGTCCTGTCTGCAATCTCAAACTCCTCTAATTCTTCTTTGGTATTTGAATTCAAAATCCCGATTAATGATGTGGCTTCACCTGAATTCTGTCCTAAATTATATTTCACTTTATCATTGACTTCTTTTGATCTCTACACTAATTCCTCCTTCTCAGAAATAATTTCAATAGAGGGCCATATTTCATTCATAGCTTCATATATTTCTACCCAAATGTTTTCCTTTAGCTGTACAATTGTTTGTGCCATAGAAGACTCATTTTCCAACTTTTCGATTTTTTGATTTAAGTTATGAGTCTTCTGAAGCTCTGCAATGTACACATTGTCAATCTTTAACTTCTTCTCTTGGAGATTATTTAGCTGATATTTCAACTTCTCAATATCCTGTCCTTTGATAGACATATCCTCTATGGCTTCGATTAGCTCTCCTGATGGGTTTGTGGACTGTCCTTGTACTATGATGGCTCTTGAATTTGATGCTACTACTATTGATGTAGACGCAATAGGAAATGTTGTGAGTGGAATGACTTCCAACTGTGCTGATCGTTCTCTTTCCTTTAGCAATTTGTCTATCTCAACCACCATATTTTTAATTTTCCCATTTTGTTCAATGATAATCTTGAACATGTCTTGTTTTTCTTGCTCTAGCTATCCAACTTCTTTTGTCTATGGATCTTCAGTGGATGGAAGCTTGAGTTGTTTTCTTATTGCTACAATTTCAACATTCTCCCTTTTAATAATCTCCTTTGCAACTTTTACATTGCTAGGATCATATCCCAACTTAAATACTAAATCCTCTAAGGACTTAATTTTTGCGTCTTTAGCTAAAGAAGAGATATTTTCTAGTTTGAGTTGGGACTGAATGTTGTTGACCGAAGCTTGCAACTTGGAATCTGCCATTGCTGAGTTGGTTAAGGTTGAATATAACATCTCCCTTATTTTCTTATGTAATTCTATCTGATCAATTAGATGGATTTTATCTACATCAAAGGAAAAAATGGAATTTTTATAATCATCTAGAGTTTTACAGAAAGGAACCTTAGCGTGGAGGAAAACTATATTCATATTTCCTTCCTCTATGTCAAAGGAAAAGAGAAGCCTATGCTGTGAGGATGTTTTTTGTTTCAAAAAATGTGAAGAAGTTGAAACTTTTAGCATCTCATTATTCTTTTTAGTTTCTCTATACTTGGAAAATGTATTTGGTTCAACTGGGTCATGAACCAATTCTCCTGACTGAGATGCTTCCAATGGCTCTTAGGAAGCCGAATATGATGGATATCCTATGAAAATATCTTCATTCCATGTGGCGCAAGTGTAGTGGAGCGGGGAGTGCAGGGTCCATGATTTAAAACAAGCAGGAAGAGGTTAAGTTGATTTCAGAAGGGTGGGGGGGTAGATGGTAATGGGTTTTAGGCAGGGGGGGCTAAAATCAGCTTGGGGGTGACATGTCACAAAAGCGGTAGATGGGAATTCCACTTTTCGGAACCCCCCATTTATTTAACTGTCGAAGGGGCGAGGTAATGGAGGGGGGGGGGGGGGTGTGAAGTCATCACTCGCCATTGATCGGGCTGAGTGAGATCACAACCTTTAAAATCTGCCTGAATTTTATTATAATATGACAAAATCTGTCGTTTTAACAAAAAAATATTAAAACTATTAAATGCGCTTAAATGGTACGATTAAACATTAAAACATATTTAAACTCAATTGATTAAAACTAATCTAATTGCGATTAAATGGTGCGATTAAAAATTTAAAGTTACTTATTTAACTCTAATGTGGCATTTAGACTAGCTGCACAGTTTTTTTTTAAATTTTTTCTAAAGGCTTTCATCATTTTGAAGTGGAATTTGAACTGGATCACTTATTAGGGTTTTTTCATTTATTTTTTATATTTTTATTTCTTTCATTTTTTCACAAATATATATCTTTTTATTTATTTATTTCCCCTTTTTATTTTCTATTTTTCTTTTCTTGGAAATAATTTGTAGAATGAAAAATTATTTGCAATATCTCATATAAAAATCAACACATAATCATCAATTGATCTTGTGAAATATAGGAAATTAATAGTGGCTCCAATGGGGATGACATCCTCCTTGTGAGGTGTTAAGAACGTTCTAGATCAGTAGCCTTTATCTATTGGGCATGCTCTTCTTATTCTGTAACTGAGTTGATTGAGTGCTATTATTCTAAATATGGGCAACAAATCACCAAAAGATTAGAGCCTTCTCTTCGGGTTTCAATTCTTGAAGTAAACTACCCTCAATATTGCAGTAGAATGATAAATAAAAACAAACTTACAATGATCTAAATGAAAACTTATCTATTTTTTAGGGAAATAGTGCTTGAGTAGTGTCCCATTGATAGGTCCTCCTGGCAGTCCTTCTCTAGCCAAGTCTTTCAACAAGAATACATTGTTGCCTCTGAAAATGTCAATTTTGTAGGGCCCTTTCCACAGACTGTCGAATTTACCATGCTATTAGGTCCCTATATTACTAGTTTAGTCCCTTATTGTTATTAGTGTAGCCACCTTATTGTTATTGTTGTACCCCTGTAACTCCAATATTGTTATTATTGTGCCCTTACATTATTATTGTTAGGTCGGCTAGGATTATATTGTGGCCCCATGGAATCCTATATATAGAAGGAGGTTTTGGTCATTTGTATCATCCAAGAATTTGTTGGAAATACTTAGAGGGGCGTGAATCAATATTTCTTTTCAATTGTTAATTTTACCAGTTAGATCACTTATATTTAGAACACAAAATGAACAATGATGGAATAGATACTTTTATTATTTTCTTCTTTACAAGAAGTAAAATACAATAATGATATAGGGCTCCAACCCTAGATGAAGACTCCAATCTTCCAGGCTCTAACCTATATTGTGCCAAGCACCGACTTGGTATTTCCAATGCTCCAACCTTGTCAATTTGAGGCACCAACCTCTAGGGCTCCAACCCTATCTCTGGTACAGGCTCCAACCTGGTTTCTTGAGGACTCCAATCCTCTAGGGCTCCAACCCTATCTTCCAAGGCATCAACCTTGTCTCTATGAGGCTCCAACCTCCTACTTAATTTCGTCAAGATATATTTGGTTATACTTCATGACTCCCAATGTATTCTTCAACGAGCCCTGACAATCTTCAGCTTACCCTTCACTGTAGTCTACACATCACGTCATCAATGACAAAATTTTCTTCTTAGAAGGTGTCACCACTACTCTTCATCGTACCCAAAAATTTTCTCCAAGTTACCTCATGATGGCTTCATTGCATCTAGTCTAGATGATGTCCTTCTTCAAGGATTCTTTAATGACTGATCCTCAAGTATCTTTAAGTTTACTTCAACAACTCTCCAATGGTGCTCCAATTATACTTCTTGTAGTAGCTTCAATACTATTCAAAGATTCAGTACCAGGTCTTCTAAGCCTCCAACAATTTCTACAAGAGATCTTCAGTAATTTGCTTCAATAAGACATCTTAGGGTTTCTTCAATCAACTCTTCTACTATCTCTTTCAACAAGATAAACTATCTCCAACATTATTCTTCAAGAATGCTTTTGTGGTTTGCTTAAGAAGTGTTCAACTCCAAAAATATAAATTCTGTAAGAACACCAATCCTTGTGCTTCCAAGGCCTTTAAGTAGATGATGTTAGCAATTCTGTCCTTCAAAAAATGCTCTAATACTACTACAAATTCCCAACCAAGGTATGTAGCCGATGACTTTGGGAATGCTCTAAAAAGATTTGAATCTGGTGTCTATTTGTTGTAGATTGGGCTGACTAGATAGGGAAAGATGACTGTCCACATCAATGTACTTAAACTCCTCCAAACTGATGCAATTGTCTTCAACTTTAGTGCTGCTCCAATGTGTTTAAGTTCTAGATTGTTTTTAGTCCTCCACAGTCTGCTTCAACTATGTTTTCAAGGGATAAAAAGTGTCTTTGATATTCTTCAAAAAATTTTGTAAGGGTTGTTTCAACAACGATGTCTTTTATTATGCTCCAACTTCATTTCAAAGTTTGCCACCTTTTTCTCTAACTCTGGTTTAGTGTACAATATTGTAACTTGTTACTTTAGCTGCCTGGTAGGTTTTCCACAGAATTATGATATACTTCCCAAAAAAATCCTAAAAGTCCTTAACTAGCTGCGACTTTCCTCCTTAGAACAAAGCTTGGTTTATTGTTAAAAATTCATTACTTATTTACAACCTCAAATAACGATATTATGCCACAAACACAATATCAAATAACCCAAAATAGTCCTTATCGTTGTAGCACCCTTCCTCTCTAGCTTGGATATGAAAAAAACACATAACAACCTTTCAAAACTGCCCAGATTTCCCTTCAAGGCCTGCGGTTATCTCTCTATGGTATACTCAATCAAATAATTCAAAAAAAATAATTAGCCCAACACTTATTTTCCTTGTTTCCTCAACTTCTTTCTTCTTCTGTGTTTCTAAAACTTTTATCTGCAATCTTCACTGAAAATTATTTGTCAAATGGATGCTTCAACTCTTTTTTTTATATGAGTTTGACGTTGAACTGAAGGACACGTCTTTCTGAAGGTAGGCTGACATGAAGGCAAGGATAGGTCGGCTCACTACTAAGGTTAATTTTTCTAGACTTAAAAATTCCATATCTCCTCAACTGCTGGGAGTTTCGGGGCAAGTAAAGGCTCATTAGAACGGGAAATATATACTCTACAAAATGGTATAGGACCCATGTTGATAGGATGCCTCCAAGTTGGTAAAAACAATTTTTCTTTGTGACTGTCCTTAAGTTTTGTGTGTAGGAGGTGAATAGGAAAACATGCCTTTTCCGCTGCTTGGATTCTCCCTAGGATTATAGTGTCATCATGTAGGACATCCATGTCATCATGATAGTATCCAACATCATCATGAAGGTATAGATCATATATTCAATAATAGTGCAGTAATATGTCATAGTGCAACATCATTAGGAGAACTTCAAAATAGTCTTCCAACCATCAAATGAGATCTTCCAAATCATCATATAGTCTTCCAACTTTCATCAAGTGTATGAATTCATCAAGTATCATCCAAGTGTATGACATCATCATATGTCATCATCAAGTATTATCCAAGTGTATGACATCATTGGATAAGATCTAGATCATCAAGTGCATGCAACATTAGATCAAGTACTTGGGGCTTCCTTCATTAGTGGTTTGACTTGTTTGTGACTTGACATCTTCATTGATAGTATCCTAGTCAACCAAGAGTCATGGCATCATCATCTGGAACCAGGCATCTCAAGAATATTGACATCTCGGTCAATGCCACATTGACATCAATGACAACCTTGATTAACAAAATTGTTCATTTGCGTAATGTATTGGAGGTTTCCCCCTTGAAGTGGCTAATTTCTAAGGCGTTGATCTCTCTTTTCTTCTATTTTTGGAGCTGGTTTCGTAACATTTGGTATTAGAGCTTTGGATTCTAGGGTTTTTCTGCTCCAAACAGGTCATCGTGGAATTTTCACTATAAATTTTTTTCTACGAAGGATCAGAAGCTGAAATTTTTACAGAGCGTATCTGAAATCTTGAGGAACGTCGTGGAAAAATTTCAGATCTTGGTTCACAATATTTTCGGATATATGATCTGTGCAAGTTATGGATTTTTGCAGACTCTTGAATTTAACCTAAACAGGTCATCGTGGCATTTTCGGTATAAATTTTTTTATACGAGGGTTCAGAAGCTGAAATTTTTATAGAGCAAAGCTGCAATACTGAGGACCATCATGGAAAAATTTCAGAGCTTGATTCATAACATTTTTAGAGATACGGTCTGTGGAAGTTAGGGATTTTTCAGGATCCCAAATTTCATCTCAAAGAGGTGACCGTGGGAAAATCGTCATAACTCTCTCTCTAAGCTTTGGATTGGAATTATGTAAAATGTGGCCGCAAGAATATGGAATGTAGTTTCCTTTATATCAATTTTATATCTTAAGGAAGAAACAGTGACACGTGGCACGTCGTACAAGGTCGCTCTACTGAACCAGTACATAATTAGGTCATTGTGGGAGATTGGGCATAAATTTGTCTTGAAGAATCCAAATCAGGCAAGACCTATGGAAATTTAAAGAAACTTCAGAGGGCTACTACAGGGCCGAATTTTAAATATTAAAGATCCGAAATAACAAATATAATTCAGTTTCAATATCGAGCTCCTCAAAATCAATAAAAAGGTGTGTATTTTTTTTCGAATTGCATAAGTCTTGTGTGAAAAATCAGTTTGAATTGATTTGGTTGGTTATACATCTGTCATATGGTTGTCCTTCTCCTTTACATATCCCATGCAAAATGTGAATATCATGATGCTTCTATCCCCTTTCTCCTGCTCCTCTTGCGTCTGCTCATGCTCAAGTAAAGGTTGAAGCTTTTGGAGGTTAGTCTTCCATGGGAAGCTATCACCTACCCAAAACTTCCTGAGTTTGGCCAAAGCATTCATGAGTGACCACCATTTTCTATATGTGGAAGACTTCTCCCCAAGTGAGAACATCTTTTGGGCCTCTAAAGCCAAGGAATAGTCTCCTTGCACCATGATAGTGCCATCCTCCAATCTTGCATCATCCTCTCTCAGCGCAAGATGAGGTGTGAGAGCGGGTAATCATGATATTGGGAGAATGTCTCCCTCCTCCTTGATTCTACCCAAGACTCTCTGCGCTGTATCATAACCTTCCAATGTTCCCACTCCTCCTGAATATATGAGGGGTGAAACATATTATGAGATATCTCTCACCAACTCTGGATCACGTGGCCTCCTAGGTGGTTTGCTATAAAACTATGATGTCTCATGGGTCAAACTCATATGCATAATAGATGGGACTACCATTTCCTTGCTTCCACTGTGCAAATCCAACTATGTTTTTTTTGTGGAAGCTTCCTGATAATTGGGTACCGCTCTCATTGATAAAAGAGTCCCTCTAATTGGAGCAATTGCTCCATCCTCACCTCCTGGTTGTGGTGGATCATCTCTTGTTATTCCAGTGCTATGAACCCCTGATGGTTATTCTTCTTCCTCCTCCTCATCATCTGAGAAGACCTCTATATAGTGTGCCTTTCCTATGGCACATCTATGTCCGGGTGCCCATGACTCTTGGCATTTGAGGCAAAGATTCCTTCTCCTCAAGTCTCTAAGGACATCATCACTAAGAGGTTTTTTACTTTGGCTCTCTTTTGAGAAAGGATCATTCTCATCTTTTCCCTTTGATGGAAAAGTGGGCTTTGTCTGAAATGTTGCCTTTGATTTTTGCAAGGCATATTGTAGATCTCTAGCCCTTTCAATGGCATCTTGAAGGGTAGTGGGATTGGTAGACTTAACCAACCCATGAAGAGGTTATGCTAACCCATCATTGAACATATAGATGCTTCTTTCTGCAAATAAATCAGGAACCATAACAAAAAGTTTTAGAAATTCAGAAATGTAAGTTTATGGATTACCTGATTGTTTGAGCTTTGCTATCCCCATGAATGGTGCCTCAGGATCTCTTCAATAAAACCTCTCCACCAACCTCCTTGTGAAATCTGAATATGTAGTCACATTAGCATGACTCAATGTAGACAAGTCATGGAACCACCAATCATGTGCTTCACCATCAAGGTGCAGCGCTGCTATCTTAATGGCCTCCATCTCTGGGAATTTGTTCAACTGGAAGTAGATGTCAAGCTTCTCTACCCATGATTTGGAAGTGCATTTTGATGACCCATCAAAGATGGGTAAGAAACATCTGCCCATATTTTGGTGTAGATCATGATTCTGAATGAATCCTCCACCTTTATTGTGATGCCTGGGTCTCCTATTGTCCTTGATTTGAAAAAATTCTTGAAAACTCAAGTGATCCTTGAATCTCTGAGATTGAGACTCATACTCCATGAAATAGTCTTCAAGAGTTTCTTGTTCTTGAAACCCTTCATTTCCCACTGCTAAGAATGTAGGCATTGTAGAGCGTTGGGAAACCTGCTGCTGCTTCACTGGTTGATCACTCTAGTGATGAGAAATGTGGGAGACTTCACCATGCAGAAATCCTTTAGGGGTTTCCTTGTATCTATCCATCCTCATCTCCTTTATTTCTCTAGCAATGTTCTGCATAGTTCTAAGAAGGATCTTAGGAAACTCCTTCTCTTCATCTTCTCCTGATAAGGGGGTTTTAACCTTGTCTTCTTTATCATTTGTATAATCAAACTTCTGGTTTCTCCTTCTGAGATACCTCTTCTCTCTATCTATGAGAGGATCTCCTTATTCTGATGACATATTGGCTTTCAAGATGCACAGGCTAAGCCAAGATTATGCTATGATACCACTGTAATATTCCCAAATGGGAAAATCAAGAATATAATGCAAAATCATGGAAATAACAGTGTAAAACATTACATAAATAATGGAGACCAATATGGAGCCTTCTTATTCATTATAACAACAAAAAAATATGTATAATAAAGGGGCCACAAAGCATAGAACAAGATACAATAAGCCTCCAATGAAGAAAATCCTCAATAAGAGGTGCTACTACTATATATCAAAATGTTGGAAGACTGCTACAACACAGTTTTAAAAGAAATGCTACAAAAAATGAGTACACAAAATATATTGTACTGACATATGCCACAACAGATGCAAAAATGAAGATCTGGGCTCTATACAACCTCCAGAAAAGAACCTAAAAGGGTCTCCGGGAAAAATACCCAAGAATAAAATATGAGCTGAAGCCCTAGGGCTGAAAGTATGCTGCAACAAGCAACTGAAGAAAAATGGCTGAAGCTGATAATAAATGAATATGCTCTCCTCCAAAGGATCCTCTGGATGAAAAGCTGGCCCCTTCACTGAAGAAATCACTCCCCAAATCACCTTCTGCAAACACC
The DNA here is from genome assembly GCA_034641835.2 of Pinus albicaulis. Classification (NCBI taxonomy): domain Eukaryota; kingdom Viridiplantae; phylum Streptophyta; class Pinopsida; order Pinales; family Pinaceae; genus Pinus; species Pinus albicaulis. The sequence continues at coordinate 939,790,203 of CM076570.1, read as the reverse complement.
CCTACAACTCCTCCCTAAAATATCGCATATCCAGACTGATACTGTGTTGTAGGGGATAAAAACACTATGGCCTAATGCCAAATGTATCAATGATACTCCAGGGCCTTCTTTACTAGCCTCTCAAGAGAAAGGAACCCTCATCCAATGAGATCTAGCTCAGAAATATCCCAAATCAAACCTCCACAACTTCTGCCCTACGACACAACACAAAACCTAAACAGGAATTGTGTTGTACATTAATACTAAAGCCTTGGCCAAATGCCTAAATGTGGAATGTAGTGCAAATATCTTCCTAGAGGATTCTCAAGGAATGAGGTGGTATTCCTGACTAGGAACACACTGTGCTAAACAACAGTGCAATCTTAGCTAAATAGCTAAAGAAAGCTATATGTCTAAACAAACCATATAATAAAAATATCATATCATAAGCTAATGAAATATGGCTGCCATCATCTTCCTTATATAAGTGATGAGCTTTATAACCCTAAGCCCCATTAATTTATGACACTACTTACATGCAAAGAGTCTCCATCTAAAACTGCACTGTCCCATAATGAATGCCACTCCTCCATGACAGTGTTGTTGATTTGATCAAGTTTGACCCAGTCTATGTGTTCCAACCCCTTTTCAAGCCTAAGGGTGCTCAATTAAGCTACCAAGATGTCCTCCTTTCATATTGGCATTGGTTTTATTCATATCAAGGATATTTATGGATCTCCATATCCTTTTATTCATCAAACAAGAAAGAAAAAACAAAAAATTAATATTCCAACTAGCTCATGGATAATTGTGAATATTATATTAATCAATTAAATAATTAATAATTAATTAATTATTATTAATAATTATTGATTAATAACAAATTAATTAATTATTTATTTCAAATTATTAATAGATAGTTATTATGGTCCCCGATGGGGGTGAGTTATTCGATGCATGTGGTGATTGTGCCTCATGAATGGACACAAGTGGCGTGGGGGACGTCCCTCCTGATCCTTTCATTGCAACAGGTATTACGAGAGGCGTACAATTGATATGAAGTTTGAGCATGCGATCCTTAACGATGCATTGGAGTTCGGGGGTGGCACATGGTTTTAGAACAGAAGGATGAAAGACCCAAGCTTTTGTGGTTTTACCCTATTCTGGTGCTGGGCACCTAGATGGTCTCTATTGAGAAAGTGGAAACATCGTTAAAAGTTTTTTGGTGTTGCTGAATGGTATACGTTAACCCTCAGTGAATTCTGATTCAGTGCTCTAAGCTGAGACTCTTTCCCTGGAAGCTCCAAAATTTTTCTGTGTGTGCAACATTTGGAGGGTGGTGGGTGAAAAGTATTTCCTTTTCAATCCCTTATGGTTTATATAAGTCTCAACATCTGGGTTGATTGCAGTGTTCTGAAGAGGAAATGGTGGAAGATTAGAGGGGTGTGGTTGAAAGTCGGGGACAAATTTCAAGCTTCTGGTGTATGGTCTGGTAATTGATGTCTTTGGTGGCTTGACAGGTGGTTTTCGTTGGGAGACATAGGCGTCTGGTGCTCATCGTCCTGGTGGAAGACACACACATAAATCCATATAGTTTCCATATGGGAAGTGTTTTATATCTCTGTCCTTACTTTAATTAATGGTGTTATTGGTGCAGGTGGCTTTCAGGGAAGTGGCTAGTGTGTCGGGGACCTAGTATTTCAGGGGTGGCGAATTGTGGTTATCTGGGTAGCCTAGCCCTTCCTCCCTGTGAATGTAGGTCCTCTTAACCCAAGCTAGATGAAGGCCTATGTGTAGTGTGGGCGCTCATCCTCTCAGAGATTTCCTGGATTGAAGGGTATGGAAGTCAGGGTGATTATGGCAACAACATCTCGTTGGGGTGGCAAGACCATCGACTGTTCTCAGATCGCTGGTGTGGGCTCGCGTGGGGGTCGAGGTGGAGGAAAGTAGGGTTCCAATAGTGGAGAAGGTCCGAGGGCCCAAAAATATCAGCGATAGAGTGGTGGTAGGTGGGGAGGAATTGGGAATCGAGGGAATGGTCTTCCTAAAGCTGGAACTAATGCTGTTAGTATGAATCTTAATTCCAAGCGTACAAAAAAATACCACTTTAGCTGTGCATAAAAAACAACCCTAATAGCAAAAATGGCTACCAATATCCTCAGATCTACAGTTAGGTGATCAAGATAAATGCTGCAAAAAATCTAGATCTACTCATTAGAAGACATTAAGCAATAGAAAAAACAAGATTTACTTCATGCATCCAATAGACAAGACAAGAATATGTTGAATGAATTTTGTATTAATGGCACCCAGGAGGAAAACACAGAAGGGTGTTACCATTTCTCCTCAATGGGATGGGTTCTTGTAAGTCCTCAACCCTTCAGATCTAAAATTCCTCTCTCTTGATGGTGTAGAAAACCCAGACAAAAATGGTAGCAAAATATGACTATGATGGTGGATCAAAGTCAGACCAAAAGTATAGATCCAGAGTGATCTTTAGGCAACAAAAGGTAATGAATGAATGGAAAAAACCTTCTATTTATAACAAAATATTGAGTTAGTCTAGATATTGGTGCATAGTTAAAATATTATAAACCAAATCAAGATCCAACTTTTATGGAATATTTTATTATATTTGTTGGAGGGAAAAGGAATTTGACTTGGGTCAAATCCCTTTATTTGTAAATAATAAATAAATAAATGATTTATTTATCATTTCAAGGATGTGGTTGAGTAATAATCAAATAAATAATGATTTATTTAATTATTTAAGGGTGATTTAGTCATATTCAACAAAGAATATTATTTAAATAAGGTTTAAATAATTATTCTTAGGAAATAATAAGATAAATGATGATTTATCTAATTAATTTCCCTGTTTTGGGTTAAATATAACTAGGAATATTAATTAAACTGTTGTTTAACTAATTATTCCTTGAGGAAAATCAAACAAATGTAGATTTATTTAATATTTCCTCATGGGGTTTCTTGTTGAGACCATAAACAACTTAATGAAGGTGGTTTATTAAGTTATTTTTTCATAGTGAATGAAATTTTACTTAGGGTAAAATTGGTCTTACATGGTGTACTTGGGTCCATATAATAACAATAGGTTAGATGACCAAAAAATGGTGTCACAGATTTCCCCCCAGCGTGCGAGCATTAGGAGCTAATCGTATGACTGAAGTACTTTGTAAGAACTCAATCACTAGACACCGAAGGGGAATTCAAAGAGAGAGAAGTATAAGGTAGACCAAAGTGCTGAAAGGACTAGACCCTGAGGAGGCAAGACTTATAGGTGCAACAAGTATTTTTTATGAGTGAGTACCTGTGCTATAGGTAGTGGGGGAGGCATACCTATGCCCACCGAGACAAAGTACAAATAATAAGGCATCCAGTAAATAAAGGGACTGAACAATATAGTACATGGTGGCATAAACATGAGCCATATAAACAACATGATAATGAATCCCACATACATATTGTGCCTGGGATAACAGCCAGGACTTGTATAATGATATCTGAGTACATGAGATATAAATACAACCTAGATGCCCCTGTAAATGGGAAAGGGCTCTGAAAATCTAACTAATACATGCAATAAAAAAGGTGCTGCAAGCAGCTGAGGCCGACATCATCAAGTCTATGCAGCTGCATCAAAGGCTATAATGAAGAGGTCATCCAGGCATGTGGGGGGCTACCTATAGGGCCACCCCCTCATGAGGGCTGAGACATCTCACACACACTTGGGAATCACTGATATCAGCTACTGCATCACTTGAACATGAAGTATATGGATCTCAATCATGCTGAAAGGAGCTGGAGCTGAGAAACAATCAAGTCAAAGGGAAATAAGGAGTCCCTTTGCCTGATCTGAGGCACCAAAAAAGAGTGGAATCTGGAACCAAGGTACACTGCCCTCTAGACCTGTCTTCTAGAATGAATGAGCTGATGTCGACAGAAGGAGGTCTGCCATAGGTGAGGCAATAAGGGATCCTCAACTAAGGCACGAGAGAAAATAGTAGAGAGGCTACAGTCAGAATGACACCAATGATGATGATGAAATGGGGGGTACTGAGTAGTGGACGGACAACTTCCCTTGTTAGAGCATAAAGGGCATGAATGCCCTGGCAGCGACTGACTCAATATCGTGAGGGATAGGGGAAAATGATACTGAAGGGCATAATGTGCGACATGAGAGAGGGACCAAGCAATGAAGGATGGAGGACTATAGCGGGAGACAAAGGGACTCAGGATAGACTCCATGAATGCAATGATGACTCAACTTGGATGCTCTAAAGAAGGGCGACTCGATGGTGCTGCCACACTGAATGGGTCCAATGGGGACCATAAAGACATGAGTACATGATGGTTACTCATGATGAAAATCGACACGAGCATGGACAAGTATGAGGACAAAGTGGTGCCCCTAAGAACAAGTGTTGCAAGTGAAGAAATTTGATTTTGGGGGGTAGTGAAGTGATGCTTCATGGACAAAATGTGTCCTAATGAAGTATCAAATCACATAAGCATGAGTTGGCTACCTAAAGAAAATAAAACATGCATTTCCGGAAAAAAATGCTAAGGGTAATATCTCTTTAGATAGAGTGCATTGCGAGGATTGGGAAGGGGATGGCCTTCGAAGTCCTCTAATAGATATGACCCCTTACCTAAATCCTTACTGATGATGTAAGGTCCTAGCCATAATGAGTCAAAATTCCCATGACCAAGGACATCATGGGCCTGGTCATACACCAGAACAAGATCACCTTCGTGAAAAGTACGAAGGTGGACTTTTCGATCATATTGAGCTTTGGTGCATTTCTTAGCCGCTTCAATGGTTTGCAATGCAACACGACGGTCTTCGGAAGCGTGCTCAAGCATGATAAGTTGATGTTCTAAAGGTTGGCTATCAGGGAGAAGTTCGATGGCTAAATGAAGGGAAGGGATTTCACACTCGATTGGTAAGACTGCCTCCTCTCCAAAAAGGTGGAAAGGAGTAATCCCGATGGCAGTTTTAACAGAAGTTCTATAGGCCCACAAAGCAGGGAAGAGCATAAGGTGCTAGTTGGTTTTTTTCTCATCCACCGTCTGTTGAAGCATGGTTTTAAGGATTTTATTGACTGCTTCAACTTGGTAATTACCTTGGGGGTAATAAGAGAAGGAATATTGGTGCTCAAAGCCCAACAGTGAGGATATCTCACGCCATATCTCATCTTCAAAATGTCGGCCATGGTCAGAGACCAATTTTTTTGGAACTCCGAATCGAGCGATCACATGGTTAAAGAAAAAGAGGGCTGCGGTGGCTGCCGAATTGTTAAACGTTGGCATGGCCTCAGCCCATTTGGTGAAATATTCAACCGCCACGATGATATACTTATGGTTACTAGCCGGTGACGGTCGACACTCCATAAAGTCTATGGCCCACTTACAGAAGGGACCAGCTGAGATGACAGGATGGAGGGGAGCCGGAGAAGCTCGTGCCTTAGGGGAAAAATGTTGGCAATTGGGGTAGTGTTTGACTGCCTCAATGCAATCACCAAAGAGAGAAGGCCAAAAGTACCCAGCGCGCATGATTTTCTGGGCAGTGGCCAAACTGGAGAGGTGGCCACCACAAGCACCGCTATGACAGGCATTGAGGACTTGCTTTGCTTCAGTGTGTGTGAGACAACGACGAAGGATATAATCTACACTACGACGATAAGGGTTGTCACCGATAAGAAGGTAGCGGGGGGCCTGGTGTCGGATACGTCATCGAGCATCACGGTCAAGATGGAGGGTGAACTTTTTGGTTTGAAAATAAGTGAGGATGTCCCCATAGCAAGGGTCATCAGTGATAATGGAAAATAAATGTTCATCGGGGAAATTATCATTAACTGGAGGATCCTGCGTACCTGTAGGTAGTTCAGAAATGAGTTCAATGAGGGCTAAACCTTTCTTATTTTTTGGTGTGACAAATTCAAGATCAAATTCCTGGAGGATAACGATCCAACGGGCGTACTTCCCATTGATGATTTGACGACTCAATAGGAAGGCCATAGGGTTGGAATTAGTCACGACCTTGGTGGAACGCATGAAGATGTAATGATGAAGTTTTTGGACCGAGAACATGACAACCAGTGCTAATTTCTCTTCATGTGAGTAGGATACAGGAGGTACTACTAGGTTCTTACTGACATTATAGATAACATTCTCAATTCCATTGTCATCTTCCTGAATGAGGACTCCAATGATCGAGTAGGTGGAAGTGGAGATATACAGGATGAAATCCCTATCAAAGTCAGGTGGACGAATCAAGGGAGTGGATGTGAGAGCATGCTTCAGGGCATCAAAAGACTCTTGAGCATAGGCATCCCAGACAAAAGGGATATTAGAGCGGAGGAGTCTAAGGAACCCATGTGCGGTGGTGGCATAGTTAGGTATGAACCGGCGAAGGAAATTAGCTTTGCCTTGGAGGCTTTGTAACTGGCGTAAAGTATGAGGGTTAGGAAGCTCAAGGATGGCTTGAACTTTCAATGGGTCAAGCGTGATACCATCTTTAGACACAATGAATCCTAGAAGATGGCCAACAGGTACACAAAAGACACACTTCAGCGGGTTGAGGTGGATATTATACTTGCGACATCGGAAAAATACGGTACGTAGATCGTGGAGGTGCTACGCCCGATGTTTATAACACGTAGTTAGGTCATCTAAATAAGTAAGGATAATATGAGCTAGGTCATGGAAACAGTAAGACATAGCCTGCTGAAAATTAGCTCCTATGTTTTTAAGGCTGAACGGCATGACTCGATAGGAAAAGGTTCCCCATGGACTAATGAACGTGGTTTTAAGTTGATCAGCATGACAAATAACAATTTGGTTGTACCTGGATAAACCATCCATAAAGTATAGGACCTTGTGCCCCACACACTCATCAAGTATTTGGTCAATGAATGGTGTGGGGAAGTTGTCTTTGGGACAAGCTTTGTTCAGTTCGTGAAAGTCAATGCAGACACGGATGGTGCCTTGTTTCTTGAGAACGAGAACCGGATTGGACACCTAAGTGGTGTATTAAATGGGATAGATAAAACTAGCCTGCTTGAGCTCATCGATTTCGGCTTTGACAGCTTCTCGTCTGGAAGGATTAATGGGTCTCAACTTTTGATAGACAGGATTGGCATCAAGGCATGTATCGATATGGTGTTCGACAATGGCAGGATCAAGTCCGAGAATTTTTGAATAGGACCAGGTGAAAATATCACAGAATTATTTGAATAGCTTGGTGTAAGCCTCAACCTCTTCCGGGGTGCAATGGGCACCCAAGGTGATATTTTCTTCTATCCCTAGTTTGTTAGAAATGTCAATTTTAATGGTAGGAGAGATATTGGCCATATTTCCTTCTTCGAAAGCATCAGGTGTAGGAATGGGATTCCTAAACCAATCGACTTCATTAGGAATGAAGTCTTTAATTTCCATAGCATATTGGTCGTGGGACTGCTGTGGGAGGAAGTATGCACGGTGGTGTATATCATCCCATGGAAAGTCAAGATCGGTCATCACTTCCGTAAAGTCTTCATTAGAGTGAAATATGGGGTGAATGGAGGAAGGGAGACCACCTGATGTGGTAGAGCTACCTGACTCATCATCATGTGAAGAAAGGCTCAGATGCGCAACTTCATGGGGGATGACCGAAGAGTAAGCAGATAAAGGATCTACCGGTGTTGAGCCCAGGGTGATCGCTGAAGGGAGGTCAAGCGGATCATTAGGGGAAGTCTCCATGGGGGCTTCCACCAAGGGTCTCATGGATGATGATAGGTAGAAAATGGTGGGCGAAGGCTCCGTCATGTCGACATCAGGAGGAGGGATGTCAATGGGAGTAGGCAGATCCTATGGTTCTGCTGAGGCAGAAATCATGAACAAGGAGGGGGTGCACTTGTTACACTTGGCCTCGAAATGGCAGAAAGCTTCCAAAGAGGAACGATACTCTTCGAGGTGAGGAAAGAGGTGAGTGTAGTGGCCATGGAAATCACACAAAGCACAAGGGTGATTTGTGCACAATGATTTGAGTTACAAGACCGAATCAGGTATAGTGATATAGACCTCAGGGATGTCAGATTGCAAAAACGTCTCATTAACCATGGGCTTGAGGTGAGGCAACTCCGAACAAGTATGGGTGGCATGCCCAACAACATCACACAAAGCGCACTAGATAATGTGCCTTGGTGATCGAGGAGGGGCAAGGTTTGTCGGGGTAGTCTTGTATTTGGTTTCTTTGTCGGCTTTGCCCCCATTACCCGAAGCTGTCACAATAGGAGGAGGTTCCTGTTGAGGTGGCTGAGGCACTGTAGCCACGGGAGAAGTCATAGGGACTGGTTGAACTGGGGTCAAAGCAAGATATGGTTTGGGGTGACTGGGCACGGTAGTAGCTGGGGGATCAAGGTACCAGATGGGAATCCCTAGGGTCAGGTTAAGCAGAGAGAGGGTGGCCATAACAGGTACCGTGTAGACTCTGGGAGGGGGGGCTAGGAACGGTATCTGACTAGAGGGGTAATGACCAGGCGGGACGGCTCCAAGATGGTTAAGGCCTGGAGGAACTGTTCTAGGAGGATAAAGAGGCTCATGAGTACCAGCTGAAGGTGAAGGGCCAGGAGGAGGAGGTACAGAAGGCTGAATCAAAGGGCTAGGAGCAGGCTGCGGAGGGCGTAGACACTACTGACTAGTTGAAGCGGGCCGATTGAGGGTAGCCCAAGATGATTGCATCATGCAAACATTCGATGAGCTGGGATCAGAGACAGGGGGAGGAAGACTAGGGAAAGTACCAAGAAATGAGAAATATTTGTAGACTCCGGGTGAAACACTGGTCAAAGGATCGACATTTTTCTTGTTGGCCACTGAAGAGATAGTGGACTCAGGGGAGGTCTAAGACTTCGGTTCGTAATATGTCAACTGATCAATGGTGACTATCTTTCCATTATGAGGAAAGGAAATCTTGCGGTGAACCGCGGAAGAGACAACAGACATCGAATAAGTGTAGCTACGACCCAATATAATGTTGTAATCTAAGGGGGCATCTATGAATTATATGTCAACGCAAGCGGTCTTTCCCGTGAGAGTAATAGGAAAATTGCGAAATAAGCCAATGGGCTGGGAGACATGGCCATCCCATGCTCGGAGAGTGATTGTGGAAGGAGCCAACTCAGGGGATCCGAGTTGCTTCCAAACCAAAGTGGACATCACACAGGTGGATGCCCCCTCATCAATAATGCACCGGAAAATGTTAGCGTTCCGGATCTTGAATGGGATTTGGAAGGCGACATAAGAAGGGAGAGGAGGATGTTCTGACTGGTCAACATCAAAGACAATCAATCGATTGTCGGAAGGATCTACAATGCCCATGGCAGATACTAGAGATTTTCATTGTGAAGGGAATGATTGGAGGAGTTCTAGCGTTGAAATGGCAGCAGGAGATTGTGCCAAATCATATACTATGCTATACGAATAGGTAGCTTTGCTAGAAGTAGCATTTCAACGTAGTGGTCCCTTAGGGATCTTGCTATGAACCTTTGCCTTAGGCTGAGGGATCTGTAAGGGACCATTAGGTGTCGAAAGAGGCTCCGTAGAGACCGAAGGAGGTGGCTCGGGGACAGACGTAGCGGGAGGCTTGTTGTACGGATGGGACCGAGTCTGAAGATTGATGTCTAAGGTTAGAGGTTGATCAGAGTTCATCATGAGAATTTGGTAATCAGAGGTACCAGATGGAAGAGGTTGAGTGGCCACCTGACCTTCAGGTGGTTGGGTAGCCACAAATCCTTGCTGAGGGAAAGGATTAGTAAGCACAACCGACTGACTAGGCACAACACTGGGAGGGACGGAAGGGGAGGCTTGTTGTCCTCGAAATGTTGCTTGAGACTCCCACAGCTGCTGCATCTATGGAAAAAGAGGACAGTCATGCGTGTAACTACCATAAACACCACAACAAGAAAAAAGCTTGTTCGTGTGAACAGGCCTGTCCTGCTTGGGCTGAGTGCCCTATTGCTGGTTCATAGTGTTAGGAGCATTACCTTGATTAGGTCCAGGATTATTAGGGGCAGCTTCATTTTGAGTGCCTTTCCTCTTCTTTTTTGAGGGAGGAGAATTATTCATGCCCTGTTGTGCATACACCTGCCCTTGAGGGGGTGGTGGTTGCTGTTTCGGGGGTTAAGAAGACAAGGGAGGAGGAGGTGCTAATGCTGGAGGAGCTGGAGCACCAGGCTGTGGATACATATAATAAGGAGGTTGGGTAATAGTGTGGTAAACAAGAGGTTGGGAAAAAGGAGGAGGCATGTCATATCTTGGATATGTGCTACCGGGAGGGGGAAAAGTGCAGGAGTTGCTGGCCCCCCCCCTGAGGAAAGCCATAGCCCATGGGAGGTTGAGCATACAGATTCAAGAGAGCTCCAACGATACCATTGGCGGCGTGATATAACCCTGGTGCGTTGGCACCACCGGGTCTGGGAAGATCAGGTAGAACGGTATAAACATAACCCGATTGAGCGTAGATCAGGTCATATTTTAACGCAATTTGGAGAGTGGCTTCTTCAGTTTGAGGAAAGTGTGATGCGACATCTTTCCCGATAGGTGGCAAGAGAGATCTAAGGAACTAGTCCATGTAGACACGGTCTTCGAAGGTAGGGGCTCGACATAGGTTCTTTCTTCTCTGCCATTTCTGGACATTGTCAGATAGGCGGGTCGCAAAAAATTGCTAGAAAGAAGTCAAGAGTTCGGTACCAGTATCATAACGAAGGGAAAGCTAGAAGTAAGATAGAAAAGCCTGGGTAAGAGTTGCGAAGGTGGTATGAGAGGAAGGGGCCTGATCAACATACCAATTAGAAGCTTCACCTGTAAGTGTACGTTGGAACAACCGAAGATGGATAGAGTCATCGGTAATGGAGTTAGACGAACACCACATGTGGAAAGATCAAACATGATTAGTAGGATCTTCTCCAGCAAGGCCTTCAAACTTGGGGATGTCAGAAGGGAGCTTAGTTGGCATAGCAGGCCAGTTAGCGACATGGTGTAGAGGGTCATTTATCAACTGGTCAAAATCGGGGAGGCTGAGGCCTGCCATGAAGGGGAGCAAGGGCGTAGTGGGGGTAGTGTCCATTGCAGTTCCACTAGTTGTATTCCCAGCATGAGGTACGGGGTTACCACCAGCATTAGGTCCTGCACCAGACATGGTGAAGGTGATAGGTGGAGGACTGAAGGTGGAATGAGAAGGAGAACCCAATGAAATAGAAGAAGAGTCGGAGTGTGGACTCGCAGGAGGAATAACTCGAATTCTACGGGGAGGAGTAAGTCTTCCTACCGGAAATTGAGGAAGAAGGCCAAGAAGTCTCTGGGATAAATGCCTTGGTGGCACAATGATGACGACACAAACACGGCACAAGGGAAAAATATATCGACAAGGGAAAGGATGTGTAGGATCAACTGATTACAATGTCGAAACAAGGGCGGAGAGGTGCAGGATCAATTGATTTCAATGTTTTAGATTCTTTTCTTGGCGGTGTTAACCAAGCCCTTTTTCACTTAGGGTGTGTGTGCAAAGTGTGTAAATTTTAATTTTTAAAACCTATACTTTTGTAGAGAAAAAGAAAAAGTGTGTTGTGTAACTGAAAATAAACCTGCAGATAACAATATATGAAACTAAAATAACAATAAATAAACATCTAATAATGCAATAATCTAAACCCAAGAAGGTAGGCCTCTCAAAAAGTATTCTGTAGGCGGGAAAAAAAACTAGTCAAAACACACCAAAATAGCCAATAGATCTAAGTTCAGGAGGGATAGGGATCTAAAGGTCAAAATCTACTGGAAAGTGGTGCAGAAAACAACAACAAATCAGAGGAAGAATTATTGTAAATGAGGTGGCAAAAGGCTATCTCCTAGAGGGAAACAGAGTGAACCCTAGAGGAAAACCCAAACAAAGCTAAATGAGGTGATTTGGATGGATAAAAAGCCAAACTGAAGTGAATTTGAAGGTGAGGTATCAGATCTGAAAAAAGGTTGAACGCTCTGAAAATTTCAAACAACCTGCAGCAGCTAAAACTCTTCCACAAAGTGTGGATGATACTGAAGCCCTAGGGGGCTAGGTTCCCACTTATTTGAGTAAAACATAACAAGTACAGGTCCAAAATGGGTGGAGATGAAGGTCAGAAAACCCTGAACAGAGGCCCAGACAAACCTAGAAAACTTTCAGAAAAACTCCTGCAAAAAAACCAGGTCGCAGTTTCTGACCTGTTTTCAGCAGAGGTCGCAGGTTTTGGGATGATTCCCACTTCCTGAAGCTCTAAGTCGCAGGTTTTGGGCCAAAAAGTGTGACCTACACTTCCGTCACTCTCGGTAGCAGATTTCAGAAAAAAGTGTCATCTTAGCTGTGACTGATGTTTGTCACTTGTGCAATAGGTCTGAAAACACATGGAAGTTAGAATTTTTATTGTTTTAGGGGTTATAGGTTAAAAACAACATCAAGAAAAGCAAAAACAAGAGGCTGAAGAGAAATCTTAGGGTTTGAAGCAGCTGGATATGCAAGGATCAGAAAAACGACAGTGGTCGTAATCGTAAACTCATGTGGAGTTGCCAGTTGTTAGTATGAATATTAATTCCAAGCGTACGAAAAAAGACCACTTTAGCTGTGCATAAAAAACAGCCCTAACAAAAAACATGGTTGCCAATATCCTCAGATCTGCAGTTAGGTGATCAAGATAAATGCTGTAAAAATCTAGATCTATGCATTAGAAGACATTAAGCAGTAGAAAAAACAAGATTTACTCCATGCATCCAATAGACAAGACAAGAATGTATTGAATGAATTTTGTATTAATGGCACCTGGGAGGAAAACACAGAAGGGTGTTACCAGTTCTCCTCAATGGGATGGGTTCTTGTAAGTCCTCAGCACTTCATATCTAAATTCCTCTCTCTTGATGGTGTAGAAAACCTAGACCAAAATGGTAGCAAAATATGACTATGATGGTGGATCAAAGTCAGGCCAAAAGTATAGATCCAAAGTGATCTTTAGGCAACAAATGGTGGTAAATGAATGGCAAAACCCTTCTATTTATAACAAAATATTGATTTAGTCTAGATATTGGTGGATAATTAAATATTATAAACCAAATCAAGATCCAACTTTTATGGAATATTTTATTATATTTGTTGGAGTGATAAGGAATTTGACTTGGGTCAAATCCCTTTATTTTTAAATAATAAATAAACAAATGATTTTTTTATCATTTTAATGATGTGGTTGAGTAATAATTAAATAAATAATGATTTATTTAATTATTTAAGGGTGATTTAGTCATATTCAACAAAGAATATTATTTAAATAAGGTTTAAATAATTATTCTTAGGAAATAATAAGATAAATAATGATTTATCTAATTAATTTCCTTGTTTTGGGTTAAATCTAACGAGGAATATTAATTTAATTGTTGTTTAACTAATTATTCCTTGAGGAAAATCAAACAAATGTAGATTTATTTAATATTTACTCATGGGGTTTCCTATTTAGACCATAAAAAACTTAATAAAGGTGGTTTATTAAGTTATTTTTCAGAGTGAATGCAATTTTACTTAGGGTAAAATTGGTCTTACATGGTGTACTTGGGTCCATCTAATAACAATAGGTTATATGACCAAAAAATGGTGTAACAAACGCAGAGTAGGGAATCCAACACTGCTGCCTGGAAAATTGCCAGGAAATAATTCATAGTATGATGGACTGGGTAGATACTACAGAGCGGGTTCGTCAGGAGGAGCATGCTGAGTTGATGGCTACGTTGAAAAATATGCACTACTTTCAGTGCTAGGTTAGGGAGAGAGTGGTGTTGGTCTGGCGAGGCAAAAACCACCTAGTTGAGAAAGTGGAAAAGTTGGAGACTTGGTTGGCGCTCTTTGAAGGGCACGTCGAGGAATAACCACGGACAACCCTGCTTCTATCACGTCAGAAGACTAGTATGCTCTCTGGTGTTTTTTATGTCTTGTATGTATTTTTGTGTCTCTGGAAATGTTGTTTATGGACGTTGTCCTTTGTATCCTTTTTATATTTTTGTAATCTAGTGGAAATTTTGGTCAACAAACCCGGTCGGGGTGAGACCACATGTTTTATGTTTGGATGAATGTACCCCTTTTTTCCACATGAATAGAAATTTGACTTACAAAAAAAAGAAGATAGTTATTATAAAATAAATAAATAAATAAATTATTATTTATATATAATAACAATTATTTATTCATTACAATGAATTAATAATAAAATATTAAAAAATAAGTAAAGTAATTATTAATATTGAATAATTAATAATTTTTTTAGTTATTTAATTTTATGCAATTAATTTAGGTTTAGTTTATCTTAGGATTTTTGTCTGGCTATCCTTTTAAATGTTTTTTGTTTCATTTATTATTATTTATTCACCGTTCGACTCTTATTTCAATCAATCATTCATTCAATGTCCTAATGATGGATCCCCTTTGGGATTTGAAACATCGACAGGATTCATCTAATATTGTGGAAAACTTGGATCATATTTCTCCAATAGATAAATTCTCATTAATGAAAGATGATAGTCTCATACATCATGAAAGATAAGAATGAAAATGTCAAGCACTAGGATCACAATAACTACTCTTAGTTGCAACAAAAATTTGAATCCTAATGAACCTTTCAATGGGTTTGTTTATACAAAAACAATTAAGGGGAAGCTTCCTTGAAAGGAGGAACGCTCCCCTCCAAAATATCGAGATTTTTGGATTTGGTTGCCTTTGTCCTTGTTATGACTTGGATTTCCTTGACTGTTAGTGAATTCTAGCTGTTGCAGAGGATCCATGATCTCAAGTCGAGTTAGGGACTTAATGAGGTGGAAAATCTCCCTATATTGTCTCTAGGTGTCTCCATCTAGCCCTTGCATGGTAAATATATCCAAAAATGCTTCTTTGACCTGCATATTAATCACATTAGGCCATAAAATATGAAAAAAACACTTTAGTATTTCTACTAATCATATTATGGATAAAAATGCGGATTAATGTGAGAAAATGAGAGTTTTAAGGGCTAAAGGATAACACAATGAACTTCAAAAGATATCTATTGATGGGACCCATCATCACCCCCTTGATGAAGGAATTTCTCACCCTCTGGGCAACTCAGTCACTGATATGATTCTCATTCATGGAACTGGTGGCCTCTTAGACATCCAAGGCATTTTAGATGGTGTGCCTTCCTGTGGATAGAAACCTGCATTTGCCTCTATGTGTGTCCATTCCTTTTTTTCCTCTGTTTAGTTTCTTCCTTATTTTAGGCCCAATAGTAAGGGAGGGTTGAGTTTGAGCCCTAACAGTTAATATTTAGCCTTTTCATGATCCTTTTGTATAATTGGGTCCTCTCTAAGGAATTCCTTAATCTTTCTGGAGAGTGATACTCTCTGGTTTTCAATCTGTGAGACATGGAATGCCACCTTCTTTGACAAACCTGCAAACTCTCTGATCCCAACATCCTAAAAGTGTCCTAAAAATGTAAGATGGATTTCTCTTGGGCTTCTATGTACATAGGTGCCAATTTTGAATCAAAGGAGATGAGATTGCGGTTGCTTATGACAACCTTGGGGCTTACTATTTCTACTCTGATATATAAGGTCTCCCTTTCTTCTTTTTTCATCACCTTATTCACTTCTTCAGCCCTTACCTCCTCATGGGTCAAACAAGAGGCTAATTCCATCAATTGAATGTCTCCAAAACTTGAGTTGGGGTCCCATAAATTCATGTCTATGAGGATTAGATTGTGCATGTAAAAATCAACCAACTTGGCTTTATCCTCAATACTTTCCCTTTTGCAAAATTCAATAAATTTCCTGTAGTTTTGGAAAAGAAATGGGCCATGCTTGGCCAATTTATTAATTTGAAATGGTAGCCACTGATCGTTGAGGAAAATAACATAGGATTTAGATGACTTCCTGCATTGTATGGCTTCCATAGACAAAATTTCCATGGTGGAAAGTTGTGTCTCTTTTTCTTGCAGCTGATCTCTTAACCTTGTGTTTTCTGCTTGTAGCTGCTCCCTCATAATTGAATCCCTTAGTCTCAAGTCACTCATTTCCTTCCCCATTTCAGTAAATTTCTCCTCCACGAGGCCCACATATTCTACATTTTTTGATATGGAAATTTGCATCCATCTATGTGTTCTGCCTCTCTCTATCTCCAACTCGTAGAGGAGTGGGACTGGAAATTTCTCAGGTATAATCCTACCTCCCTCAAAAAATTCGTATTAGGATTCTAGGTTGTGTTGTGGATCGATAAATTTAAGCTCTTGGAGGCATTTTTCATATTCTTTTAAGGTGGTTGCTCCTTCATGTAGCACCTTCTGCTGCTCTTGTAACAGCCTTTGTTTCTCCTGTAACAATCCCTGTTTCTCCTGTAGCTGCTTTGTCTCCTCCTGCAACTCTTATTTTTCTTATTTTAGCATGGATTGTTGTGTCTTTAGATTCTTAAAGGTTTATTCCCTAGTGGTGGTCCTCCCCATAGGGATCACTTGTTACTTGGTTTTGGCCTTAGGAGAGGTAATTTCTTCAATTTTTCCCTCACTAGGTCCCACTTCTTCCTTCTTTCTTGCTAATTCCTCTATGGTGATATGGACCTTTGTGGGAGGATGAGAATTCCCTTCTCTTATCCTGGTGCTCTTCCTTGTTTTGAAGTACAAATGGCCTTGCCTTAGTTGCCTTCTTTTGGGCTTGACAGGTGTGCCCAATGTGGCTAATGTTGCAACCACTTCTTGCTCTGTGTTTTCTGGAGAGAGACTGGTTTGTTTCCCTTTCTTCTTTGTCTCTTGAGGCTTGGAGGTCCCCTTAGGTATCTCCTTCTCCGTTCCTTGTTTTTATCCTTCTCCTTCCTTAGTTTCTTCTGCCCCCTCTTCTTCCTTGGTATGTGTTTACTCCTTTTCTTCTCTACCCCCAATATTAAAGATTAGTGTTCCCTCTTGCTGTGTCACAAGGTTAGGTTTTGTGTTTCAATGAAAGTTTCCCTGTTCATATCTACAAAATTAGTACATGGTATAGGGTACCTTAAGTGGCTGAGGGAATCCATAAAAATAATCTTGATGAGGCCATGGTGAGAAATTCGTTGGTATTTCCCTTCCCTCACTTTATGTCTCATCTCAATGATAGGATATAGTAGGAAATGGGAAACACTGAGTCTTTGTGGAATAGGTAATTCTACCTTAAATATTAACTCATGTATCAGCCTAAAATGGTAGGCATATGAAATGCTTAATAATCCCTCACAAGATATATATTTGAGGATGTGATAAGCCACCTTATCCTAGGGGTAAAGTCGACTCTCCCTTCTCACTCCATTTTTATCTTCTACAAGATTTTATTTCATAATGAAGAAGTTATTCCTAGTTGTGACACTCACTAATTTAGAGAGATTTAAAGGCCTCTAAAAATAGTGGTGGAACTATATTCTCCACAAGGATTTAGTGCCATGGAAAATTCCTGGGTTATATCATCATCATACCCCTTCAACAGTTCAAAGAAACCCAACCACTGATGTCTCAAAAAAAATATTTACCACACGAGGATGTTGATGAATTCTCTTTGTGTATGTGGGCTCTCTTCTGTTGAACCATCCCCAATTTTTTTTCTACTGCTCCTTCTCGAGGATACTTAGGTGTATTTCAAATTATGGCCGTAGAGCAGTCTCGATTGTAGAGATAGTGTCAAATTTCCCTTTTTATTAGAGGGGGAGGAGGATGCCAATAATTTTTTTAACAAAACAAACTTTTCTTTGACCCTATATTACTCTTACATATGGAAATTTCCAGAAGGGGACTACTACATAATTCTTTGTTATAGGGCACTTAATTCAAGGAAACTTTTCTAGGCAAAGGTATGGAGATTAGAGAGGGAGAGAGCCACTTATTCCTTTCATTATAACTCTATCATGTGCATGAGGGTTTGAGGGAAATTCAAGTAATTGTGAATCCATTTCTCCCTTCAATTCTCTCATGTAGCTTACTTTCGGGCTTCATGTAGCATTTCAAAGCCTCTTGTAGCATTTCAAAGTCTCTTGTAGCACTTGCAAACACTATTTGAAGCAACTCAGTGGCACCCTAGGTAGTCTATGATAGCACTAGCTTGTCCTTCTCTAACTATTTTCTTGAAATGAGTGATTATTCAAATGGAGTAGAGCCTTGTACTCATTATTCCTTTTTATGGTAAAGGCTCAGAGCACTTTGGTGACATGGCTTTTACATGAACTTCCCTGTTCTATTCGTTTTCCCCGCTCCCTGCAATCATCACACTGCTCCTCGTGATTATCACATCACTACTCATAATCAATGCTCCACTTAAGTTGAATTTTCCACATTACATGTGTGACTAAATGAAATTTAGTTTACTCATCGAAGGTGGCCAAGTTACTGGCCACCTCTGGCCTACAAGAAAACATTTTCTCGACCATTACACTTTTTATCATCATATGCATAGGGAAGAGGTGAGGGTTGTCATACTTGAACCTACCTCTAATGTCAAATCCTTTGGAGATGCTTGCATGCTGGTCTTCACAATATGATGATCTTGAAGGTGTTGATTTTATTTGCTTGCTTCTGCACATGTCCTCATAGCTCGATGATCCTTTAACTGATAAAATTGTTGTGTGTATGCAAGTTTTTTCTCAGTGTCCAATCTACTACTGGTGGAGTGGATGGATTATCGGATGGTGTGCCTCTTTTCACTTCAGAAATGGCTTAATGATGCTTAACGTGGCTAGATATTCTTCTCTGTGAGTGGAAAACAAATTGATTCAGGGATTTAATGTGACTGCACTGGTTGCTATAGGAGGAATTTCCCTCCTGTAGCATTCACTTAATTCTTCTTCGAGGCTTTATATTGCATGTGAAATTGAGGTAAATTAATAGGAGGTACAAGGATAGGATTTAAATCATCAAGAGGTGGTGTAGGTAGAGGAAAAATCACTATTAGAGCCTTTTCTGTGTGTTTTTATATGTAAAACAAAGAGGGTTTTGAAGATCAATTTTGGCTAGATGGAGTGGACGGGTGATGAAAATGATGTTGGGGGACCTCTCTCAACCCTCCCTAAAGAATACATGACCTTTTTACTCCTTCGTCCAATTAGATATGCCTTCTATAGCATTTCAGGTTGCTCCTGTAGCATTTCAGACTGCTCTTGTAGCATTTTAGGACAATCCTGTAGTACTTCAAAAAGGAGGAAAAACATAACTCCATCGCTGGCTAGATGATGGAGGGAGCTAGGGAGGTGAGTGAAGAGGGAGAAAATGAAATGGATGGTTGGAAAAATGGAGGAATGAACCTATAGAATCTGTCCTGTAGGCATGGTTTTGTTGATTGTCTAGAGTTAACAAAATTGGTGTAACAACGCCTTCCTTATGTTTTTTTTGTTTTTGTTTTTTGCAAGCTGCTTCTGCATAGGTTTTCAACCTACATGCCTTCCCTAGGTGCCCCAGAGGAGGTTTTCACATGGGGATATTTTCGTATTTTTATTATTTTTTGTTTTTTTTTCAAATTTTTCTCTTAGGCTGCCCCAGAGAGGCTTGCAACCCTAGAGTTGGGCTTAGGTGCCTCATAGATGTTTTCACATAGACCCTTTATTTTTTCTCTTTTTTTGTTTTTTGTTTACAGAAGCCATGTGGATTGAGGACTGCGAGCCTCCCAATCACATTCAATTCTTTGTTGATTGAACTAATAAATTATTCCTTGGAAAAAGGTCTTTTGTACTACTTCAGCCTATAACCATTGACAAGTAAGGGAATTGCTTCCTCATCAATTGTTCTGATCTGGAAAAATCCATTCTCATGAAATTTCTCTACTATATAGGGAACTAAACATCTTTTATTTAAATTTCCCTTGAAATCCTTGAATATGGAATCATACAGTAAGGCCCAATCTCCTTCTTGAAAATTCTTCTCTTTGATGTTTTTTTCATGCCAAATATTCCTTTTTAGCCGGATTACCTTAGTGTGCAGGAGAGCTTGTAGCCTAAATTCATCTAGAACATTGAGTTGGAGCAACCTCTCCTATTGTTCTATAGGGAGATCCAAGTCTCACTGAGCTGCTATCCTCAAGGCGCTATATTCAAATTTAATAGACAACACGACCTTATTACCATAGAATAGTTCAAATGGGGTGAATAGAGTGGTCGTCTTCCAAGTGGTGTTGTAGGCCCAAGTGTCTTCCACAAGTATGTACTCCCAATCCTTTCTACTGTTGTTAATAACCTTGGTTAGGATGTTCTCCGGTGCTCTATTTGTGACTTCCACGTACCCATTTTCTTGAGGGTGATAGGAAATGGATGTGTTGTGCTTGATTTGGTGCTGCTTCATGATGTCCTGAATCAGATTTAATGTAAATTGTGCTCCTTGATCAATGACTAACTCCCTTAGAAAACAAAACTTCTAGAAAGATATTCTCCCTAAAAAATTCAACCACCTTTTGCTCAGTTGCTTCCTTTACTTCCTTTGTTTCAACCCTTTTGGTCAAGTAATCCATGCACAAAATGATATGATTTTTCTATCCTGATGGGGTATCAATAGGTCCAATGAAATCCATACCCCACTTTTCAAATGGCTCTAGAGTAACTTGAGGTTGTAAGGGAATTTCATCCTTGGGTGTGAGATTACCCATCCTTTAGCATGAATCACACCTAGTAGTGTACCTTTTCATCTCGATGTAAAGTGGGCCAATAGTAACATGATTGTATAACTTTGAAGACTATCCTTTTAGCAACAACCTAGCCCCCACAGGGTCCATCATGGCATGCTAGGAGGATTTAAAAGACCTCATCTTCCCTTACACATCTTCTCAGTATATGATGTAGCCCAAATATGAAAATATTTTCCCCAATCTAAGTGAATGGGACACTCTTCCTGAAAATATTTCTTTTCTCCTTGGAGGATATGTTAGGAGGGAACCTCCCAACAACTAATTAGTTGGCTATACCTTCAAACCAAGGAGAAAGCACCAAGATGGAAAATATATGTTAATCTGGGAGTTGATCGTCTATCATTTCTTCCTTTCCTGCAGACAGGGTTAGTCTTGAAAAGAAATATGAAACCACATTCTCTTTCCCTAGTTTATCAATAATAATAAAATCAAATTGCTGCAATAATAACAACCATATAATTATCCTAGCATTGACATCAGTTTTATTCATTAAATACTTAATGGCTGCATGATTATTGTGAACCAAAGTTTGATAACTAATTATATAATGCATAAAATTGTTCAAATAATTCTTTACAGCCAAGAGTTCCTTTTCAATGACAGTATAATTTAACTCAACTTTAGAAAGGTTCTTATTGATGAATTAGGTAGAATAAGGTAATTTGGCTTCCACTTATCCTAAGGCATCCCCTACAACTTTGTTTGAGGCATATGTGTATATATGGAAAGGCAATGCCTAGTTGGGACCCCTAAGGATGGGTGCAGTGGTCATATTTTCTTTCAGTACTTTAAAGGCTTCTTGAAAGTTGTTTGTCTAACAAAAATCTGAAACTTTAGCCAACAATCCAAACAAAGGTGAAGCCAGTTTAGTAAAATATTTAATGAAACTTCTATAATACCCAACTAATCCAAGGAAACTATTGACATCTCTCTATTTTTTAGGGATATGGACCCTTTTGATGATGGAAATCTTGTTTGGGTCAACCTGTATCCCTTCCTTGGATATATAATTTCCAAGGATAGTCCTTGCATTCATAAAAAAATCACATTTCTCTGGATGAAATAAAAGATTCATTTCAATACATTTCTTTAAGAATTTGCACAGATTAGAAAGAGCTTCCTAGAAGTCACACCCATAAGGAGTGAAATCATCCATGTATAGCTCCATAGAGTCATGAATAAGTTCAGAAAAGATACTTAGAATTACCCTATGGAAAGTAGTAGGGGAATTTCACAAACCGAATGGAAGAAATCTATAGGAAGAGGTACCCCAAGGACATGTAAATGTGGTCTTAAGGGTTGATCTGAATTTGGTTGTATCCACTAATTCCATCTAAGAAGGAGAATAATTTATTTCCTGCAAGGCCATCTAAGACTCGGTCGATGAAGGGAAAAGGAAAATGGTCCTTCTTTGTAGCCTTGTTAAGTTCTCGCTAATCAACACAAATTCTCCACTTCCCATTCTTCTTGGGGATTAAAACAAGAGGTGACACCCACTCAATATCTAAAATGGGATATGAACCTAGCATCTAGTAAATTTTCAATTCTTTTTTCACAATGTCCTTAAGAGCTGGGTTCATCCTTCTATGTGCCTGACACACATGGTTGCATCCCTATTTGATGTAAATATGATGAGTAAAAACTAAGGTATGCACACCTTTCATTTCCTAATAATCCCAAGCAAAAGAACTTAGGTGTTTCCTCAACACATAACATAACTATTCTTCCTGATCAGTAGACAAAGAGGGGTTTATCTTTAGAGTTCTAGATGGGTCAATCTCCAAAATATTTTCATGCTCTAGGCGAGAGTTAGTAGAGCACAAATCAGTCAAAGGAATACTCTCATATTATTTCATCAGTTCATCAACTGGTATAGCACTGGGAGTATTATTTTGTAAGATATGGTTAATGAGGTCATGTTCATCAAGTTTCTATCCCCCTATAACAATTTCCAATGTGCAGAATGGGTAGGGGGTTGTATGATACATTTCTTCCTCTTCCCCATTCTCTAACCATAAGAGTAAAGCATGTTGAATAGAGGGTTGAGCAGAAGGATACAACACAATTTGTTTTGATAAATTCCCATTTTTAATAGTCATGTTCCCAACCCTACAACTAATGTAGGCATCAGTAGTGGAAAACCAAGGTATTCCTAAGATGAGGGGATAGAAATTAAACTTAGTTTTGGGCTGGAGGACCAAGAAACCAGTAGGGTACTCCCAGGTGTCAATGGAGACCATGGCATCCTAAATAATTCCCTCAAGAGCTACTATGGATCTATCTGGAAGATGAAACACTGTGGTGGTATTTCTCAAAGCCCCTTGGAGATTTAGCTTCAAAATGGTTTCCTTGGTCATCTGTTATGAAACTAGCTCCAAAAATAGAAGAAAAGAGATGTCAATGCCTTAGAAATAAGCCACTTCGAGGGGGAAACCTCCTTTACATTACATAAATGAACAATTCTTGGATGATACAATTGACCAAAACCCCCTTCTATACATAGGAGTCCATGGGATCACAATATAATCCTAGCCGACCTAACAATAATAATGCAAGGGTACAATAATTACAATATTGGTGTTACAGGGGTACAAAAATAACAATAAGGGGGTTACAATAACAACAATAAGGGACTATACTAGTAATATAGGGACCTAACATGCCCCTCTCCTTAAAAAAAAATGTTGTCCTCAATGCTCGAGTAGCTCCGGATGCTTCCGTATAAAATTCTCATCCTCCCATGTAAAATCTTCAGTGGGTAAGTTCTTCCACTTGATGAGATACTCTGAAATTGATCGATTTCATAGCTGTCAAGTTCTTGTTTCCATGACTACTTCAGGTTCCAATATGGTTTTTCCTTCCTCATCAAGTTCTAGCAATATTGTTTGAATTGGAAGTTTGTCCCCTATAACCTTCTTTAAGCATGAAACATGGAAAACTGGATGCACTCATGAAGAAGCAGGAAGCTCCAATTTGTATGCCATAGTACAAATATTTTGCAACACCTTGTAAGGACCATAATACTTTGGCGATAATTTATTATCCTTCTTAGCTTGCTTGAGGGACATTTGTTTGTATGGTTGTAGCCATAAAAATACTCAGTATTCTGCATCAAAAATTCTCTCGCTGTGATGTTGATCTGCCTGTTGTTTCATTCGATTTTGTGCCAAATTTAGGTTATCCTTTAAGAGTTGGAGAACTTCTTGTTGAAGCTCGATGTGATCTTCCACTGCTTGAACCTTAGAATTTTCTCTTAAATAAGGTGTGATAGACCATGGATGATATCCATAAAGTGCCATAAATGGGGTCATTTTTGCTGTAGTATGGAAAGAAGTGTTATACCACCATTCAGCGAGAGGTAACCACTTGACCCATTGTGTTTGCTTATCAGATACAAACAAACGAATATATCCTTCCAAACATTTATTCACTATCTTTGTTTGACCATCAGATTGAGGATGATAAGATGAGCTATGAGCTAGTTGAGTACCCAAACAAGAAAATAATTTTGTCCAAAAATTTCCGGTAAAAATGGGATCTCTGTCACTTACAATAATATTTGGATTTCCATGTAGCTTTTGAATTGTTTCCATAAATGTAGTAGCAACTGTACCTGCTTTAAATGGATGAGATAATGCACAAAAGTGTGCATACTTGGTAAGTCTATCAACTACCACCATGATGACACTCTTTCCTTCAGACTTAGGTAAACCTGTGATAAAATCCATTGAAATCTCCTCCCAACGTTGACTTGGAATGGATAAAGGTTGTAGAAGACTTGGGGTCTTAATTATCTCAATTTTATTCTGCTGGAAAACCAAACATTCCGTTAGGGCCTATATTATTAGGATAGCCCTTATTATGTTATTATGGCCCCCTTGTTATCATTGTACCCTATAGCCCCCATATTGTTATTATTGTGCCCTTAAATTATTATTGTTAGGTCGGCTACGATTACATTATGGCCCACTAGGATTACGTTATGGCCCCATGGACTCCTATATATAGAAAGGAGGTTTTGTAAATTGTATCATCCAAGAATTGTTCATTTATGTAATGTATTGGAGGTTTCCCCCTCGAAGTGGCTCATTTCTAAGACGTTGATATCTCTTTTCTTCTATTTTTGGAGCTGGTTACACAACATTTGGTATCAGAGGCTTGGGATTCTAGGGTTTCGCTGCTCCAAACAGGTCATCGTGGCATTTTCGCTATAAATTTTTTTCTACGAAGTTTCAGAAGCTGAAATTTTTAGGGTGCGAAGCCGAAATCCTGAGGAAGCTTGTCTAAAAATTTCAGAGCTTGGTTCGCAATATTTGAGGAGATATCATCTGTGGAAGTTAGGTATTTTTTCAGGCTCCTAAACAGGTCATCGTGTCATTTGCGCTATAAATTTTTTTGTACGAAGGTTCAGAGTCTGAAATTCATATGGTGTGAAGCTGAAATCCTGAGGAAATTTTTAAAAAAAATTTCAGAGCTTGGTTCGTAATATTTTTGGAGATATGATCTGTGGAAGGTAGTGCTTGTTCAGGCTCCTGAATTTCATCTCAAAGAGGTGATCGTGGGAAAAGTTCAATAACTCTCTCTCTGGGCATTGGATTGGAGTGCCGTAAAAAGTGGTCACAAGTGCATGGACTGTAGTTTCTTGTCTATAAATTTCAGAGACAAGAGGCCAAGCTTGAGTGTTGAAGGGAAAGTGTTTAAGTTAAGCACTACGGAACCGAGTCCATAATTAGGTCATTGTGGGAGATTGGACACAACTTTGTCTTGGAGAATCCAAATTAGATCAGACTGTGGCATTTGAAAGTTTAGAGAAGGCTACTACGATGGTAATTCGGATTGGGAGGAATTCTCAATTAGAATATTCAATTTCAATACGAGCTCTAAAAAGCAACTAGAAGGTGTGTATTTTTTTTCCGAATTGCATAAATATTGTTTGGTAGTTTGAAGTGATTCCAGGGCTATTCGACATATTTTTTGGTGTTGTGTTCTTAAATGCCTCTAAAAAGAATTCAACACCCATTAAACCCTCAGAAATCTATACTATGATGCATGAAGTGGAAGAATTGCAGTATGAGATATCAAAATTACGGTACCAAGTGCAACAAATTTCGATCTTACGAAGAGCAACCGAAGCTGACATAGATGGTTTAAAAGAAGAAATGGAGGCTAAGTTGGATGGTTTGAAGGATCAAATAATAGCAAATATGGATGATAAATTAATGGAATATCACATCGAGCATCAACAACAAGTTCTCCAACTCTCAAAGGATAACCCAACTTTGGTGCAGAATCTAATGAAACAACAGGAAGATCAACATGACATCGAAAGAAGTTATGAAGCAGTCATAGAAACAAGAACTCGACAAGTACGATCAATTTCAGAGTATCTCAGCAAGTGGAAGAACTTTCATGTAGAATATTTCACATGGGAGGATGAGAATTTTATACAAAAGCATCAAGAAATAATCAAGCGTTGAGGACAACACTTGTTTGAAGGAGAGGGGCATGTTAAGTCCCTATATTAATAGTGTAGCCCCTTATTATTGTTAGTGTAAACACCTTATTGTTATTATTGTACCCTTGTAACCCCCATTTTGTTATTAGTGTGCCCTTAAATTATTATTGTTAGGTCGGCTAGGATTACATTGTGGCCCACTAGGATTACATTATGGCCCCATGGACTCCTATATATAGAAAGGAGGTTTTGTAAATTGTATCATCCAAGAATTGTTCATTTATGTAATGTATTGGAGGTTGCCCCCTTGAAGTGGCTCATTTATAAGGCGTTGATATCTCTTTTTTTCTATTTTTGGAGCTGGTTACACAACACATTCTGCTACAAAATTTTGAATATCAGATTTAGGGCCACCCAAAAAAAATTCTTTCTTCACCTTATGGTAAGTTTTTGAAAATCCCGAGTGTCCTCCTAAAGGAGAAGTGTGCAATTCCAAAAGAATATTTTGTTTTAGTTGGGAATTATTGCAAATATATAAGCGATCTTTGTACCATAAGGAATCATTTTTCCAACTAAATGTATCAGATGTACTAGGAACTTGCTGCAACTTTTGAATGAATGTCCACACTTCTTCGTCCTTCTTCCATTCATCCCTTGCTTCAGTTATCCAATCTGGTTGGATAATAGAAATGGCACAAAGCAATGCTTCCACCTCTTCATCCTTTCTTGAGAGTGCATCTGCAACAAAATTTAGCTTCTCTTTTTTGTAGATGATTTCAAAGTCATAATGCAACATCTTTGTGACCCATTTTTGCTGCTCTTCTGAAGATAGTATTTGTTCCAAAAAGTGTTTAAGACTATCATGATCAGTTTTAACCTTGAAGTGTCTTCCCATTAGGTAAGGTCACCGTTTCTTTAGTGCATGTAGTATTGCCAACATTTCCTTCTCATAAATAACTTTCTGTAAATAATTTCCTTTTATTGGACGACTTTCAAAAGAAATGGGTCTTCCTTATTGCATTAAAGCAACACCAATTCCATTTCCTAAGGCATCACATTCCACAATAAAGGTTTTTGTGAAGTCTGGCGTACCTAAGACTGATGCTAGGCACATTGCCTCTTTAAGATGTTCAAAGGCCTTAGTTGCTTTAGGAGTCCATGAAAATGAATCTTTCTTTGCTATTCTCCCTTAATTATCAACAAAATTGCGATAATACCCTGTTAACCCGAGAAATCCTAGCAACTGATTTATGGTTGTGGGGATTTTCCATTCCTTAATGGATTTAATTTTGTTAGGGTCTACCTTAACACCCTCGTGACATACAATATGACCGATATATTCGACCTCTTGTACTCCAAAGAAACTTTTGGATTTGTTTTCATATAATTGTTTCTCCTCCAATAGTTTGAGCACCCTGTCAACATGTTGAGCATGATCCTTCCAAGAACTACTGTAGATTAGTATGTCATCAAAAAATACTAGCACAAATTTTCTAAGGAAGGGTTTGAAAATGGAATTCATCAACCCTTGAAATGTAGAAGGTGCATTGGTAAGGCCAAAAGACATGACCAAAAATTCATAATGACCCTCATGAGTTCAAAATGATATTTTTGGAATATCTTGAGTCTTCATTCTAATTTGATGATATCCTAAATGAAGATCCAACTTGGTAAAATAAATTGCTCCATGTAATTCATCCAATAATTCGTCAATCACAGGAATGAGAAATTTATCTTTAATAGTGAGCTTATTGAGCTCCCTATAATTCAGACAGATGCGCCATGATCCATCCTGCTTATGCACCAATAATACTAGAGCAGAGAAACAACTTTGACTAGGTTGAATTATACCAACCTATAACATATCTACAATCATATGTTCAATTTCTCTCTTTTGGACATAAGGATATCTGTAAGGCCTGATGTTTGGAGGAACACCTCCTAGAATCAAATGAATAGAATGATCATGATCACGAATAGGTGAGATTCCTTTGGGAGTTTCAAAAACCTTGGAATGATTGTCTAAGACTTTTTGGAGATCTGGAGAAATAGATGATTTTGATGTTGGAACTTCTAGTGAGCGTAATTATGAAATTACGCCTTGTTGTTATTTATTTAGAATCTTTGTCATGAAATTAGAGCTTATTATCTTTCCTAGCTTCCCTGCGATACCCCATAATTTGATTTCCTTTCCTTCAGAAAAAAATTTCAAGAAAATTTCTTGAAAATTAAAAGCTACCGTCCCCAAAGATTGTAACCATTGTACTCCTAGTACAACATCAACACCTCCCATTGGAATGGAAAGCATTGGACTATTCAATACATATTACCCTATGGTTAGCTTGATATTATGGAATTTTCCAGAGAAATTTATAGTTCCTCCATTTGCAACCATCACTTGACATTCTGGTGCCAGGTATAGGAAACCATTCAATTTCTTGGCTACCTTATAATGGATAAAATTATGGGTACTACCCGAATCAATCAACACTATTAAATTTTTCTTCTTGATATTTCCTTCTATCTTGAGAGTTTGAGGAGTGGTAATTCCTTCCAATGCATTACACGATATGGTCAGACTCATTTCTTCTTCTTCTACGGTTGGTTCTTGGTGTATATCCTCTTCTTTTGATGTTTCTTGTTCATTTTCTTCCTCCTCTTCACAATCTATGTAAAATAATTTCTTCTCAACACACTTATGACCTTTAGTGTATTTTCTATCACAATTGTAGCAAAGTCCTTTTTCTCTTTTTTCTTCCAATTGGTGTGGTGTCAACCTTATAGGTTGTGGAAGTCTAGGAGTAGCAACACTTCCATATCAATAGATGTGAGTGGTTGTTTTCCTTGTCGCCATAATTTTTCATTCAATTTTTCTTGCCAACCTGAATGCCTTCTCCAATGAATTAGGTTCTCAAACGCAAAATTCATGTTGGATGTTATCCTTTAAAGTCCCTCTGAAGATATCAATCCTATGTTCCTCTAGAATATCAGTTACCCTTATATTCAATTTTTGGAAGTCCTCAATATGCTCCCCCACTGAACCCTTTTTTTTGAGATTTATCAATTGGCTAAAGAAGGTGTTGCTTTTTGTATCCTCATAATGTGCTATCATTTCCTTCGTAAAAATTCATCGAGTGACAATTTTTTTATGGGAGCAAATCCATCGATAACATACAAATTTATTTTGTTCTAAATGTAAAGTTGCAATGCGTACCTTTTGTGTGTTTTGCACATTATTGAGATAAAAATATTGCTCCATCTGTAGTATCCATGTTACGGGATCCTTACCATAAAACTTCCTCCTATCCATCTTTGGAATATGGTGGTTCTTCCATCCAACATTAGAGTTTATGAAATCACGATTAACATTTATTTTGTTCTCAACATGAGTTTCTTCTACTATCTTTTCGCCATTAGGAAACATTTCTTGTATCAACTTTGTCAAACCTTCCATGTCTACTTTTAGATCATTCTTCATGTTTTCCATGTTGTCTTTCATTTTTTCTTCCATGTCATTCACCTTAGCTTCCATGCCATCCATTCCTTTATTCAAACCATCCATATTAGCTTCCATTCCATTCTTCAAACCATCCATCTTAACTTCCATGCCTTTCTTCAAAACTTCCATTTCATTTTTTGTTTCTCTTTGCGAGAGCGAAATTTGGTGCACTTGCTCTTGTAATTTTGATATGTCATGTTGCACTTATTCCTCTTCATGAGTAATAGTAGAGCCTTCTGAAGGCTTAATGGGTGTTGAATTCTTTTTAGGTGGAATTTTATAACTCAATACTGGTATCTATGCTTCAGTATGCCCTTAGAATCACTTCAAATTGATTTTTCACACAAGACTTATGCAATTTGAAAAAAAAATACACACCTTTTTCTTTCTTTTGAGGAGCTTGATATTGAAACTAAATTATCTCTATGATTTTGGATCTTCAATATCTAAAATTAGCCCCTCTAGTAGCCCTCTGAATCTTATTTCTAATTCCATAGGTTTGACCCGATTTTGATTCTTCAAGATAAAGATATGCCCAATCTCCCACAATGACCTAATTATGGATTGGTTCAGTAGAGCGAACTTGTACGACCTGCCACGTATCACTGTTTCTTCCTTCATCTTTGAAATTGATAAAAAGGAAACTATAGTCCGTGTAATTGCGGTGAATTTTTACAAAATTCCAATCTGACGCTCGGAGAGAGAGTTATGATGATTTTCCCATGGTCACCTCTTTGAGATGAAATTTGGGAGCCTGAAAAATCCCTAATTTCCACATATCATATCTCCAAAAATATTGTGAACCAAGATCTAATTTTTTTACAAGAAGTTCCTCAGAATTTTGGCTTCTCTCTATAATAATTTCAGCTTCTGAACCTTTGTATAAAAAACGTTATAGCGCAAATTCTAGGATGTCCTTTTTAAGGTTAAATTCGGGAGCCTAAAAAACCCTAATTTCCACAGATCATATCTCTGAAAATATTGCGAACCAAGATCTGAAATTTTTGCACGAAGTTCCTCAAGATTTCAGCTTCCTTATGTAAAAATTTAAGTTTCTGAAACTTCTTAGAAAAAAAATTATAGCGAAAATTCCACGATGACTTGTTTGGAGTAGCGAAACCCTAGAATCCAAAGCTCTGATACCAAATGTTATGAAACCAACTCCAAAATAGAAGAAAAGAGATATCAACACCTTAGAAATAAGCCACTTCGAGGGTACAACCTCCTTTACATTACATAAATAAACAATTCTTGGATGATACAAATGACCAAAACCTCCTTCCATATATAGGAGTCCATGGGATCACAATATAATCCTAGCCAACCTAACAATAATAATGTAAGGGCACAATAATTACAATATTGGGGTAGTCCATGGGATCACAATATAATCCTAGCCGACCTAAAAATAATAATTTAAGGGCACAATAATTACAATATTGGGGTTACAGGGGTACAAGAATAATAATAAGGGGGTTACACTAACAACAATAAGGGACTATACTAGTAATATAGGGACCTAACATCATCACATTAATTGCAGCCCCAATATTAATCAAGGTATTAGGGACCATAATTCCATTGATGTACACATCCACTACTGGGCTATCGGGGTCTAGGTATTTTGGGGAGATCGTTGTCCCAAGCATCAGACCAGATAGTTGTCCAACAACATTGATGGTGGGGGTATATTTTCTTCTTCTCCCATGCCTTTTGAAACATTTCTCCTTAATAATATTGTTGTAAATGGGGACATCTTTAATGGTCCGGAGAAGGGGTATCTTGATACACAAGTTCTTAAATTCTCCCAAAAGTTCGACCTCTTATGGGGTGTGTTGGTTAGAGAGGATAGGGAGGTGCACTAACTTGAGGGATGCTTTCTTCCTTCTCTTCCTCAAGCCCTTTTGGTGGAGAAGGAGGGTGATTTTCTAGGAGAACCTTCCTATATTGGAGGTTGATCTCTTGGATTTCCACAACATAAGCATGATAGGGTATCTCTCCACTATAGACCTATTGTGCCTGATTATTGTTCAGTTTTAGATTAGGTTAAGTAGGCATTTGAGGTTGCTTAGGGGGTATGGTGAATGAGATGTGGTTGAGATTGAGGTGGATGAAGTAAATCAAGAGGTTGGTTTGTTTGAGGCCTCACCCTGGTGAGGGGTTGCCTCAATGGGAAGATTGGGGTGGATATGGCTAAAAAGGAGGGTTGATAGGATGAGGAGGATCTTGTGGAGAATATAGCCAAGGAGGAGGTTTTGACCATGGTGGATGAGTTGAAGGGTACCAAGCCTGGAAAGGTGATTTCTAATTTGTATTGTAGTGAGAATAATATGCACCTTGCATGCCTTGTTGATATGGACGAGGACCTGGGGGTCTCCTTTGGTTAATGAAGCACAACTTCCCTCCACCTTATACTCCTCCCTAGTATACAAATTTTAGGCTTGGAAGAGAGGGACATTTGTATGTTTCATGATTCTCTTCATAGACTAAGGATACTTCTATGACATTCAACAAGAAATCATTCCTAAGATGTCTTTTAGTACATCTAGGGAAAAAGATAGTTAATGCCATTTCTACTTCCTCTTGATTTATTTTGATTTAAATAATATCCATTTGTAGGGCATAGGTATGAAAAATTTCACCCTTGAAATCCTCCAACATATTACCTATCTCATGCTTGATGGCTGATGTAGAGGGAGAGGAATTGACCAAGCTTTGGCTAGACCTACCCTTTTTCCTAGCAGGCCTAGAGTGATTATTGAATAAAATTTTGATGTCATCATAAGGTATTTGGTAGATATCTCCTCCAGATAGCATTTTTAGGGTTTCCATCACGTCCTCCTTGATCCCTAAGAGAAGAACTAGCTTGAGTGACTCAAGATCATGGGTACAATTGGCCCTACTATAATTGAGTTGAGATATTTCCTCATAGTCCTCTAAGGATTCATCATGCCCAAGGGTCATCTTAAGGTTATCCTCCTTTATTTCCTTAGGCGTATAGTAATCTCGGTGTTTGTCATTGAAGGATTGCTTCATTTGGGCCCAATTAGTGATGCTTCCTCCAAGTAGATCCATAAACCAGCGCAAGGCTACATCTTTAAGGGTAGAAGGAAACAACTTCAACTTCTACTCATCAGAGGAATATTCATAGGTCCTATAGACAACAAAAAACTAAACATGAATGTTTTAGGGTCCTTAGAGGTGAGGCCATGGAAATGTGGAAGGGCAATAGGGCTTATTCTCTTCATTCTAGCCTCTCCATTGGTTTCTATGATAGGGAATAACTCATTTTTCCTGTTTTCAACCATAGTTTGGGTAGGTGAGATAGGTTCTTATTATCCTATAGGTTATTTAAATATTTCATGTTGCTCACCTAAAGTGTTTTATAACTCCCTTGTAGTCATAGAGGGAATTTCATAGCCACCGAAAAAGAATGAAGGTTTGTTGCATGAGGGGGAGGGGTTTTTTGGTAAGAATTTCCCTTAGTTATCCCTACTCCTAGGAGGCATGAAAGAAAAAGTTTCTTTATTGATTTTTTCACTTTTTCAAAGAAATAAGGCTCATGAAAAACATAATAAAACAAGCAATTCTTAATTACAAACAACACCTACTTAGAAACCTCCCTGACAACGATGCCAAAAAGCGATGAGCCCTGATATTGAAACAAGGGTGTTGAAACTCCCAAGGGCTTCACAAATTCAATTATCAATCCAGGGTTCATACAAAATTAGAGGTGATAGTGCTATATGCACAACATGTTAAGTTCTACTCATGTCACTCCTATTTATGAAATCAGATCAAGGCGTTCAGAGACTACTCCTCCAACTAATTACAGTGAATACTTCTTATGAAAGAATAAATGAACATGGTTTTAACTATAAAGATGAACATTCCATTCATCAAATGTAAATGCTAATTGAAAGTTCATGAGGAGAAAAAGAGCTAATCTATTTATAGAAATAAATCATGCAACTCTACTTGCACACTTGATTTGAATATTTAACCTACTTTGCATGTATCATTTATCTACTCACACTTGCTTGAAAATGAGGATTCCAATATTTAACATATATATGAAGAAAAATGATAATTCTAACTTTGTTTTTCTATATAATGTTTGCAGTGATAAAAGTATGAGGTTGGAGTGGTCCTAGAATCTTCCCTAAGCATCAAGTCACAATGTGGGGGCCATTATTCAACTTAACTATGCCAGGGTCAAAGTACATAGCGAAACTAGTTGAGGAAATCAATGCTACAGGAGGTCTTGTAATGCTACAGGAGGCCATGTTTTGCTACATGAGGAGGTTTGAGAGGTATAGGAAGGTAGATTAAGGTAGGAGGAGGTGAATGAGGGGTGCGGGAGCCTCTTGGACAAGCCTAGTGCATCTCAGAGGCATATCTTGCACCAAAATTGATGCCCACGTTTCCCTTCCTTTACCCTAACAGAATGATTTCAGAGATAGAATTTGGAAGCAAGGTGAGTTTCCTATGGGGGAGATGAGAGGGTCCAAGTGGACATGGAAAGGTGTGCCTACCCTTGCAAACAAACACACTCCCTACAACTATCCAAATACGTACATCAAATGACCAATAACACTGAGATAAATTATCATGGAAAATATGAGTTGAATTTATTAAGATCTATTCTATCCTACAACACTACCCTAATTTCCAAAATAATGATACCAACTTCTAAGTTACAAAAAATAGGCATGCAAAAATATTACAACTGACATTTATCAATTTCCAAGAAATCATAAACACATATTTTTGAGTTGTTCTTGTAGATATTTCCAATCACTATTCCCAAAAGGGAGGTGATAGGCAAGCTTGCAATCACAATTGTTTTTGATATAAAATATACTGAAACAAGGAAATAATTGCAATGCTTTGAAACAAGAACATGGAAGAAATACAAGAGAGGGACTAAAGCCTATGGGTTGGGCCCAAACCCAAGGGTTTAAACCCTCCAAAAATAACTTATATGGAGATAAATAGTAAAATTCTCATTAATAGAAAATGATAGTCTCATACATCATGAAAGATAAGAAGGAAAATTTCAAGCACTAGGCTCACAATAGCTACTCTTAGCTACAACAAAAATTTGAATCCTAATGAGCCTTTTTCTGGTTTATTTATACAAAAACAATTGAGGGGCAACTTTCTTGAAAGGAGGAATCTTCCCCTCCAAAATCTCGAGATTTGTGGATTTGGTTCCCTATGTCCTTTTCATGCACTTGGATTTCCATGACTTCTAGTGATTTTGAGTTGTTGGAGAGGATTATGTGATCTCAAGCCAATTTAGGGAGTTAATGAGGTGGAAAAGATCCTTATATTCTCTCTAGGTGTCTCCATCAAACCCCTACATAGTAAATATCTCCAAAAATGCTTATTTGACCTGCATATTAATCACATTAGGCCATACAATATTAAAAACACCATTTAGTATTCCTATTAAGCATATTATGGCTAAAAATGTGAATTAATGTGAGAAAATGAGAGTTTTAACGGTTGGAGGATAACATAATAAACTTCAAAAGATACATATTGATGAGACCCATCAACTAGCACATGGTGGCCATTAGCCACGTGGCACATCTGCACTGGTCCACCCAACCCATGTGACATATTAGGCCTTCCCATATCGATTTTTTTCCATATATTCATATTGTCATTTGTTCGAGGTTCTGATATCCCGATATACCTAATATGACACATCATTGATATAATTTATATGGCGTAGTGATGATATTCCTCCAATATGACAATATATGATATGGCACCAACCCTATAGATTCATGGATACATTGATATGGTATTATACCATCATGGTTAAACGGAAAATCCAAAAATTTCAAGTTATAGCTGGAAATTTTCACAAAACACTAATGGGACGATAGGTCAATGGCTATCTCATCATGCTGCCTCGTCAATCTGCTACCAATCAAAGCTTCCACATGGTGAAGGATGATGTGTCTGGCCCATGAGAACTTAACAAATAGCAGGTTTTGATGTGTCCACTACCACATGGAACTCCTAACATGTGCCACATTTCACTCATTTATTGATCCAGTGGATCAGTAAAATGCTCAAAATTCACAGTGTTTGGAAGTTTTTAAAATTGGTTCCAAAACAAATATCCCATCACCTTGAATCCAACACAACTCATTTCACTCAAAACTGATATCGTATGCTCCTAATATCGCATTCTGACCGTTTTCTCAAACAACTAAAAAATTTGTAAATGGGTTGCAGGTATGCCTAGTCAGCGGTTTGTATGCTGACTAGGCAGGTGACTATGTATTTGATTGTATTTTTCTTGGCCAATGGTTGTTTGACAAGTTTCCTCTAGTGACTGGTTCATGGATGGTGCAATTCTATTGGCTATGGTTTTGTTGAGTTGGTCCAATGGGGGAGAGCCATGTGGGCCAATTGTTGATTACCACGTGGCCTCCTGTTAGTGTATTAAAATTTTGTATGGGTCGGATAGGGCCTTCGGGAGGTTCTAACCATGAACCTACCAAATAGAAACATAGTGCTACACCATTCATACACAAGTGCTTCTTATAAACTATACTCCACGATGTTGAGATTCATCAAGATGATGAGCTTAGTGAAAAGAGTCGCCTTCACTAAGTGGGCCCGCAGGCTATTTTTGGCGCAAAGTCTATTTTTAGACTATGTATATTTTTAGACATGTCAATCATATTCTATGAGTTGCAAGATGCTATTTTTGGGTGGTTGGTCAAGTTGGAAAAATAGATGGACTTATATTTTTAGACATATTGGGCAGAGTCTATTTTTAGATTGCTAGTCTAAAAAATAGATATGTCGAATATTATTAGCTCTTAATAATATTTGGGCTCTAAAAATTATCTTATTCTCTTGGAGCACTTCAGTTAAGTGCATAGATGTGGCACAACAGCTGACAGAAGGAATTATGCTATTCCTGAGGGTTTACTAGAGCTATTGCATGGAGGACTTCAGTTAGAACTCATGTGACAGAGTTTGGTGGAGTTGGAGAAGTAGTTGGTGGATTTGTATTTAGTTTAACTTAGTTAGACTCAGTTGATCTAGTTGTATCTAGTTTAACGGATTGATACACTAGTGAGAGTGGTGTGAATTAATTAGTTAATTAATTCACTAAATAATAACTCATTAATCAACTGAAGAATACATCAGTTAACTACAGTGCATGGCAGTTTCAATGGAGACTAGTGGAGAGATAGGTGAAAGAGAAAGTGTGACTA
The DNA here is from genome assembly GCA_034641835.2 of Pinus albicaulis. Classification (NCBI taxonomy): domain Eukaryota; kingdom Viridiplantae; phylum Streptophyta; class Pinopsida; order Pinales; family Pinaceae; genus Pinus; species Pinus albicaulis. The sequence continues at coordinate 939,753,308 of CM076570.1, read as the reverse complement.
TCAGTTTTGACTATAGTGATGCATTGATTGCATCCAACACTCAGTGGAGATGCCAATAAGGATTGTGTGAGCAAGGTTGGAGAAATTCAAGTTCATTCAGATCCATTCTTTAGCAGGGATTGTGCAGTAGAGGCAGGCTAGCAGGTGGCAAAGATCGGTGCATGGATTTTCAAGATCGGGCTTGATTAGTGTGTAGCGATTGTATTGTACCGAGAGATTGATATGATCAGCTTTGTATGAGGATTGTTACATGATCTCTATGACATATATTATATACAGATAGTTTGCGTTTTCAGCTTTAGGCTTTCCCGTTAAACAACTGTGTTAATGTGTGTGAATGTTTATTGTTTCATGTGTGCATTGCAATCTTGATTTAATTTCTGCAAATGATCAACAATGGAATAGATTCTGTATTTTGCATGAAGTTAAAATAGTGTGAGATCATGATAATATTGGACATATAACACATAAGTTATATAATTTCTACATGGTATCAGAGTAGTTGATCATTGGAGCAGATTTCAATTATTGAAGCGGTTGAGTTTTGTGCTGGTGGAATTCGAATTTGCTGCAGTGTTTTCTTGGTGTCGAAGTTGACATTCATTGAAATGTCTTTCAACGGTTGCGATTGGAGTATGCCCTTGATGGGAGCTCGAACTAAATATCATGGAAGGACGGGATGGAGGCGGTGTTGGATAATGGGTTAAAGGAGTTCATAGATGTTGATATTCCGAAGCCTACTTATAGCGATGCAGCCGCACTTAACGCATGGCAAAAGAAGGTAGCAAAGTATTGAAGGATTCCGTTGGAAGGTGTGAAGGACCACATTGTGTCCAGCCTTCACAGTAAAGCCAATCCATTCTTAATATGGAAGGCTTTAACAGACTTGTTCCAAAGAAGAAGTGACGAGAGGAAGTTGGCACTTAAAGACAAACTCAGAAAAATAAAAATGGAGAAAGGCGATAGTATTCCAAAATACCTCATGAAGTTTGTCCACTGCAAGGATGAGCTGGGAAGTTTGGGGGTTAATATTTATGAAGAATACTTGGTGAGATTGGCTCTCATTGGGCTTCTGAAGAGTTGGCATAGCTACAAAGACTTTGTCAATGGATGGAAGAAACTACCAGGATGGGAGCGAATTTGGTCGAATCTTGTACAGGAGGAGATAAGGCGGGGTACCAGGGATGGATCTTCATCGAAGAATGAAGATGAAGAAATTTGCGCTTTGGCTTCCAAATCAAGCAAAGGGAAGGGGAAGAAAAATCCTTCTAAATCTGGTGCGAAAGGCAAGAAGCAGGATTTGTCCAAGGTGAAGTGTTTTCACTGTCACCAGCACGGGCATTTTGCCACTAATTGCCCACAGAAGAAGAAGAATAAGCAGGTTGCTGGATCTACAGCTAGAGAGGCCTTAGCCTCGTAGTTTGAGCTGGATTTTTCTTTGATCGCATGCTTGGTTTCAAGTTTGATTGGATCAGTTTGTTTTCTTGACAGTGGTGCATCTTTCCATATCATCGGAGACAAAGATTCGTTTAGTGATATGGAGGAAAAGGATCTTGGAGTGCACATCGAGATGGGCGATGATGGTAGATACAATGTGACTGGTATCAGGACCATTTCCTTTGAGAGGGAGTCTGATAAACCTTTCATCTTGGAGGATTTCATGCATTTTCCAAGATTGAAGAAGAATTTGATCTCTGTGGTGATGTTGGAAGACAAGGGTTATGATGTTGTTTTTAGTGAGGGAAAAGCCTTCCTTTGACATAAAATAACTAGTCAAACTAGGAGGATAGGGATTCGAGTTAAGAATCTTTATCAATTGCAAGTAGATGGCTACTCAGCAATGGTAGGCCTCCTCTTCCCGCCCTTAATGCCGAGGAAGAGGCGAATTGTGAACGCAGGGGATATTGGGCTATCTTCACCATAGTAGCTTTGAAAAGGATTTTTATTAGATTTCTAGGGCTTTCCAAGGGTACACTTGCACGGTCAAATCAGATTACCAAGGGATGTACCCCAGAAGAATTTGTGAAGACCACCTTTCATGAGAAGGATAGTCATGCCACGACGATCCTTGAGAGAATTCACATAGACGTGTGTGGACCTTTCTTGGTTGCTTCGACAACAAAGCACAGGTATTATGTGATATTTTTTGATGACTTTTCTCGTAAGTGCTGGATCTTTTTCATGCAGAAGAAGAGAGAGACATACTCAAATTTCTATCAGTTCAAGGCGCTAGTTGAGAAAGCATCGGGGAAGCAGGTGAAATATCTAAGGAGCGATAATGGTGTTGAATACATCTATGGCGAATTCAAAGACTTCTGTAGCAAAGAAGGAATTTGAAGAGAACTCATAGCGCCTCATAACCCACAACAGAATGGGGTCTCAGCAAGGAAGAACAGAACGATCGTGGGTGCTGCACGGGCGATGTTGCATGATCAGGGCCTTCCCATACACTTGTGGGTTGAGGCATGCAACATTGCGGTTTATGTGCAAAACTGTTGTCCTCATAGAGTACTTGGCATGAGTACACCCGAAGAGGCGTTTTCTCGTAAGAAGCCTGATATTTCTCATTTGAATATTTTTGGCTCACCTATTTACATTCATGTGACGAAGGATGCCAGGAAGAAGCTAGAGCCAACCATAGAGGTTGGGATATTTGTGGGGTACACAGAAACACCCCACAATTATCGTGTGTATTTGCCAGACAGTCGGATGACTGTCATGCGACGGGATATCAAATTTCATGAGGAGAAAGCCATGAAGTTGTCACTTGAGAGGGAGCTACACTTGCATGCGGAGGAGGAGCTACTTGTTCCTAAATATGAGCCTCAAAATGTGAATCAGCCACAAGAGGAGGTTCATGGAGTGGAATAAACCACTCATGCAGCGCCAACCATCAGAGGGCGGAAGCGCACTACAAAAGATGAGCGAATGAATCTTGATGTAGCGTAGAATGTAGGAGCCCCTACATCACAGCATAGACAGAGACAATCACCTGACCAATTTACTAGATACATGGCTACGACGGTGTTATCTGTAAATTAGCCCGGAGCCATCCTCTTTCAAGGAAGCTATGGAGGATCCCGCATGGGTAGATGCCATGGTGGAAGAGTATGATTCGATTTTTAGAAACACTGCATGGGAGATTGTCCCAAGGCCGGAAGGGAAATCAGTGGTAGGTTCAAGATGGATATACAAAGTGAAACAAGCTGTTGACGGGAGCATCGATATGTATAAGGCAATATTTGTTGCCTGGGGCTTCTCATAGATCAAGGGGATAGACTATGAAGAAACCTTTGCACCTAATGCAAGGTATTCTTCCATACAGACCATCCTTGCTCTCTCAGTGTAGATGGGTTGGCACATTCATCAGATGGATGTGAAGAATGCTTCCTCAATGGAATCATTGAGGAGGAGGTGTACATTGAGCAGTCTGAAAGATTCTAAATCTTCAGCAGCGAGTCACATGTGTGCAGGCTCAAAAGAGCGTTGTATGGGCTGAAACAAGCACCTCGTGCTTGGTACACATGGATAGGCAGGTTATTTCCATGGACTTGGTTGCATGAAGTGGGCGGGAATCTTTAACCTATAGCAGATTGTGGTGGAGGGTAAGCTTTTGATCATTGTGATTTATGTAGATGATTTAATACTAACGGGCGATGAGCTGTTGATACACTCATGCAAGGAAGATCTTGCAAATGAGTTTGAGATGAAGGACTTGGGCCTCCTTCATTATTTCCTAGGATTGGAAATTTGGTAGCGGAAAGGTGAACTGTTTGTGTCTCAAGGAAAGTATTCCCGGGAGATACTGGAGAAGTTTCACATGCAAGGCTACAAGCCTATCGACACTCCTCTTCCTGGTGGTTGGAGGAAAGAGGATGCTACATCGGCAGAGGTAGTGGATGCCATTGTTTATCAACAGTTGGTTGGTTTGCTCATGTATTTAGTCAATACAAGACTGGGCATATGCTATGCTGTGAACCAACTTTCACAAGCGATGGTTAAGCCTACCAAGCTCTTTTGGAAGGTAGGAAAGCATGTCCTGAGGTATCTTAGGGGCACATCTAGGTATGGATTGTGGTACAAATAGTCGGATGAGGTGACGCTGCATGGCTTCACGGATGCAGATTGGGCAGGAAGCCCAACGGACAGAAAGATCACATCTGGAGGGATTTTCAGTATCATATCTATAGAAGTTTCTTGGTATAGCAGGAAACAATGATCCGTGGCACTCAATTCAGTGGAGTCCGAGTACATGGCAACAAGTTTGGCTGCATGCGAGGCTATATGGATGAGGAAGATCCTGGTTGGTTTTTTCGGTTCTCATTTAGATCCCACGGTGATATATTGTGATAATCAGAGTTGCATTATACTCTCGGTTAATCCATTATTTCATGTTAGATCTAAACATATTGACATCTGGTACCATCATATTAGAGATTGTGTGAAGCAGAGGATCATGTTGCTTTCTTACATTCCTATGGAGAATCAGGATGCAGATATTCTGATGAAGGCGCTCACTAAGATAAAATTTGAATACCAGAGAGATAGGATCAGGGTGGCAGATAATCCATATCTTGTTGAGAGGGAGTGTTGAGATTCAACAAGATGATTAGCTTAGTGAAAAGTGCAGCGCTTCTTAAGTGGGCTTACCGAGGAGCTGGCCCGCAGGCGCAAAGTTTATTTTTAGACTATGTACGTTTTTGAACATGTTGATCATATTCTATGAGTTGCGGGATCCTATTTTTGGATGGATTTGGTGAGTTGGGAAAAATAGATGGACTTCTATTTTTAGACATATTGGGAGGAGTCTATTTTAGATTACTTGATCTAAAAATAGATATCGAATATTATTAGCTCTTAATAATATTTGGACTCTAAACATTATCTTATTCTCTTGGAGCACTTCATTTAAGTGCACAGATGTGGCATAGTAGCTGACAGAAGGAATTACGCTATTCCTAAGGGTTTACTGGAGCTATTGCATGGAGGACTTCGGTTAGAACTCATGTGACAGAGTTTGGTGGAGTTGGAGAAGTAGTTGGTGGAGTTGTATTTAGTTTAACTCAGTTAGACTCAGTTGAGCTAGTTGTATCTAGTCTAACTGATTGATACACTAGTGAGAGTGGTGTGAATTAATTAGTTAATTAATTCACTAAATAATAACTCATTAATAAACTAAAGAATACATCAGTTAACTATAGTACATGGCAGTTTCAGTGGAGACCAGTGGAGAGATAGGTGAAAGAGCAAGTGTGACAATCAGTTGTGACTATAGTGATGCATTGATTGAATCCAACACTCAGTGGAGATGCCAATGAGGATTACGTGAGAAAGGTTGGAGAAATTTGAGTTCATTCAGAGCCATTCTTCAGCAGGGATTGCGCAGTAGAGGCAGGCTAGCAGGTGGCAAAGATCGGTGCATGGATTTGCAAGATCGGGCTTGATTAGTGTGTAGAAATTGTATTATACTGAGAGCTTGATATGATCAGCTTTGTATGAGGATTGTTACATGATCTCTATGAAATATATTATATACAGATAGTTGGGGTTTTCATCTTTAGTCTTTCCTGTTAAACAACCGTGTTAATGTGTGTGAATGTTTATTGTTTCATGTGTGCATTGAAATCTTGATTTAATTTCCGCAAATGATCAATGGTGGAATAAATTCTGTATTTTGCATGAAGTTAAAATAGTGTGAGATCGGGATAATCTTAGACATATAACACATAAGTTATATAATTTCTACACACGACTTCTATTTAAATTTTAGTGAAATGTATATTGGGGGTTGGGGCCGAGGTTAACCCTTGGCTCCCAATCCACCCAATGCCACGATACTGTAGCTGGGCAGCTAGGGGTGCGAGGTTAAACCCAACCCAAAATGATACAAGTGGCTCTAGAAACTCTCAGGAGACCAAGAGGGCTCCGAAATGGTCAAAATTCAAAGTGGTCTGATTGCTCTCAAACCAGGTTCAGATTAAAGTAATGGTCACCTTGATTCCGATGGTGTGAAAGAATCTCTAATCTGAGCCCATATGGAGAAGTTAGAGCAAGAAAAAATTGTGGTCAAATTCGGGCAGTGGGCCAGGTTTAAATGTCCCACAAATTCACTGTCAATTGGAAGGAAAATCAACATCCGAAAGAGGGAAAAATTGTGGCCTCTTTAAATTTCCCAATGACCCTTATTTTCATTAAAATGAAAAATAACATCTATTTTAATAAAAATGAAAAAAATATGAAAATAGGGGTGAGGGGCTGCCAGCCTCGCCAGCCCCACATGGATCCACATTTCTTTATTATATAACAATTTTTTTTGGGAGGTGGGCTGTCAACCCGCCACCCCTACTAGAACCTCCACCATAAACAAGAGTCATATGGGTGGTGGGAGGCTACCTCCGGTGGACTCGACCCATGCCCCACCATATATGGCACCATATTAAAATGGGCCAGCGAGAATCGAACCCGCCCGACCACGTAGGCTAGCATGATCCACAAGAAGCCCAACCCAAAGAACAACAAAAAACTATATACAACATAACCACAAACTCAACCGTATAACAAACGGTCTACCATTACGCCAAGTGCACGCGCTTTGTAAAAGACGCCCGCAAAAACATATAAAAAACCCAAATTTTCATTTGCAGAGAGCAGGGCAGACTAGCAAAGCAGGAGGGCGGAACCATGACCCCACAGAGGTGCAGAAACATGCCCTATGAAGAGCATAAAAATATTCCCTAAGGTGCAGAAGTTGCAGGAGTTAGAATTCGACAAAATTTATGTTGATTTTACACCTCTTGCCGACAGGAATTTGATGGTGATGTCCGTTTTAGCAGCAAAGCTTCCAATTTTTTGGCCATTTTCTATATTGGAGTGACAGTATCAGATTCTCAAGTGTGGACAGTTGATTTTATGCCTCTCAACACCATGAATTCAATGGTGCAGCCAGATTCAGCAGCTGAGCATCCACTTCTTCAGCCAACTTCAGGGGTTGAGGTATATGCAGTTTTGATCATGTGCCTCTTTTATCATTTGCTGTGAGATGTCTTATGTGGTTTAGATCCTTTCTTGATGTATGTTGTGGGATCTTTGTTTTTACTTCATGTGAGATGTATTTACCATGGATTTTTATGATCCCTATGTAACCTTGTTGAAGGGATCCTCATCGTTACCTTGTGTGAGATTATGTCATGCTGATAGGAGGTCTATTGTGAGTGAGAGTTCCTATAGCGGAACGTCTCGTGGAGAGAGAAGACACTCATGTTGAGGGAATATATCCTTGTATGACAAAAAGCATAGTCCATGTACATCATCACCATTTCCAACACTATATGAAGCGACATACCCCATTTTGACACCGGGCCCAGAGGCGTAGTCCAAATTGGATGAACTTCATTATCAACGTCTCATGTTCCTATGTTGTTGATTGTTGTTTTGTTCCTATTGCTTAAAGCATGCATATGTTTTCTTTTAATGCTCTTTTCAGTGAAATTCTAACCACATCACAAAAGTAAAAGATCACGGGTAAATCCGGTAGCTGACAGACCCAGATCAGGTGGTATCAAAGCGGTCTTCTCGCTGATGTGAATTGCAAGCGTGAAAAACGATTGAACGTGCAGCAATGGAGGATGAAAAAGACATATACCAAGCCATGCTGAGGATGTACAAAATGGTGGACATAATGTATGGCACTTATGAGAGGAGAAGAACGGAAGAGGAGAAAGAAGAAGCAAAAATCAATGCTTCATCCACACCTTCCAATGAATATTCATTACCTTCATTGTATTCTCATCATTAGAATGAAGAGATCAACCATAGCCTTCAAGAAGATAACGCTGAATTGAAAATGCTTCTACGAGAGGAGAAAGAGGACAAGAAGATAGTGCAACTTCAGTTGGAAGCTATAGAGGCAGCCTTGGAAGAACTGAAGCGCAACGACTAGATCCTTCAAGGAAAGTATGCTGAATTAAGGAAGATTCTACAAGAAGAGAAAGGGGATAAATAGAGACTGCAGCTTCAGTTGCAAGCCGTAGAAGAGGCTTTGGAGGAATTGAAGCGCAATAAAGGCTGAAAGAATTCATCATTACCTATTTCCAAATAAAAATTTGAGGTAAACAATGTTGATTTCTTTTCAGTTTCATCTTCACATGCTATTATTTTTGTTGGAAATGTGGAGATACACATTACATGAACTGACATGAGACTCCTTACCAAAATGGGGTACAAAGGAGGAGGACCTGGTGTTAATGGCCAATTCACAACTCAACCATTGGAGGTTGTGCAGAGACCTCGATTCACAGGTTTGGGATACGCTGAAGGACAATGCTCAAAGGTGTCAGAAGCTTCCAATAGATGGTTGCAACCATTAGGGAAAGAGAATGATGAGAACACTTCACCATCATCTAATGAAAATGCACATTGCAGAGAAAGATCTGAGGCAAGCTCTCATCACCATGATTGCACCAGATACCAACAAGAAAGGTATAACAAGTCTCACTATTCTAATTTTCATTTTGATTACAAGCATGTTGCTAACAATGAACATAGATCATGGCATTGAAAAAATGTAGTTTTTGTGGATTACATAACCATGTATTTACTGAGTGTTGGAAAAGAATGGCAACACGAAAGAGGATGAGACGTGAAAGCCCTTCCCCATCGCACGAAAAGAAGAAGGTAAATTAGGTATGGAGGAAGAAGACTCATTGTAGTCATTGCAACAGGAGTGGCCATCAAAGAGCCACATGCCGAAGGCTCCATAAAGAGTAGCGTCTCAAGGACAAAGTGTCCATGCATGAACTAGTTGAAATGATTTTTCGACAAACGAATGCGCCAGAGAGAGATGACCCATTCAATTTGATAAGTGAGAGATGGTTTTTCTAGGTGTGGTAGTGTGTTGTGGCCTTATTTTGTAAATCATGTGTTGCAATTTAAAATGTAAAAGTGATGATGTGTTTTCCATCACTTTTGAAGCAACAATGATGTTTTGGCCTTCTATTGATAGCTGTGGTATTGTTTCCATTTTAATGTAAACTTGACCACTGAGTATGTGTTATAAACTCGTGGAAAGGGCCATAATTGGTCATGTAATTAAGCATGTAATTTGTAAGAATATTGTACTACAGGTTTGCAGAAGATGCAGGTGTCGAAAAATCACTTATGGCTCCGAAGGACAAAGGTGAAGGAGAATGAAGGGTCACCTTTTAGGACACTTATGGTGTAGACAAGGTACAAACCAACTGCAAATTATTTTCAGGATTTTTGTGAACCAAAAGCTCCTTAGGGGGAAGGATTGATCTAGGTGGCTCTAGACACTCTTAGGAGACCAAGAGGGCTCATACATGGTCAAAATTCAAAGTGGTCAGATTTCTCTCGAACCAGGTTCAGATTAAAGTACTCGTCACCCTGATTCCAACGGTGTGAACATATCTGGCAATCTGAGCCGGTATGGAGAAGTTAGAGGAAGTTAAATTTGGGCAGTGGGCCAGCTTTAAATGTCCTACAAAATCACTGTCAACCAGTAGGAAACTCAGCATCCGAAAGTGGGCGAAATTGTGGCCTCTTTAAATTTCCCAATGACCCTTATTTTCATTAAAATGAAAAATAACCTCTATTTTAATAAAAACGAAATAAATATGAAAATAGGGGTGGTGAGCTGCCACCCTCGCCACCCTTGCATGGATCCACATTTCTTTGTTATATAAAAATTTTTGTTGGGGGGCAGGCTGTCAACCCCGCCACCCCCACCAAAACCTCCACCATAAACAAAAGTCATATGGGTGGTGGGCAGGCCACCTTCGGTGGAACCGACCCACGCCCCACCATACATGGCACCATATTAAAATGGGTTGGTGGGAATCGAACCCACCTGGCCACGTAGGCCAGCCCGATCCATGGACGGCCCAACCCAAACAACAACCAAAAACTATATACAACATAACTGCCAACTAACTGTATAACAAACGGTCCAAAAAAATTATATATGCACAAAATTTCGAGGGGAGGCGAGATTCGATCCCCTAACCTCCCCTTAACAACTTATTATGTTTACCATTGTGCTAGGTGTGCGTGCTTTGTAAAAGCCACCCACCAAAACATATAAAAACCTGAACTTTCATTTGCATGGAGCAAGGCGGACCAGCAGAGCAGGAGGGCGGAACCACGACCCCACAGAGGTGTGGAACCATGCTCCATGAATCTTGGGGAGCATAAAAAGATTTCCTAAGGTGCAAAAGTTTTAGGAATCAGAATTCGACAAAATTTATGTCATTTTTACACCTCTTAGCAACATGAATTCGATGTCGATGTCCGTTTTAGCAGCAAAGCTTCCTATTTTTTTTCCATTTTCCAGATTGGAGTGATAGTGTCATATTCTCAAGTGCAGACAATCGATTTTATGCCTCTCGATGCCATGAATTCGATGGTGCAACTAGATTCAACAGTTGAGCATCCACTTATTCAACCAACTTCATGGGTTGAGGTATATGCAGTTTTGATCATGTGCCTCTTTTATCATTTGTTGTGAGATGTATTATGTGGTTTAGATCCTTGCTTGATGTATGTTGCAGGATCTTTGTTTTTACTTCATTTGAGATGTATTCACCATGGATTGTTATGATCCCTGTGTAACCTTGTTGAAAGGATCCTCATCGTCACCTTGTGTGAGATTATGTCATGATGATATGAGTTCTATTGTGAGTGAGAGTTCCTGTAGCGAAACGTCTCATGGAGATACAAGCCACTCATGTTGAGGGAATATATCCTTGTATGACAGAAAACATAGTCCATATACATCATCGCCATTTCCAACAATATATGAAGCAACCTACCCCATTTTGACACCAGGCCTGGAGACGTAGTCCAAATTGGATGAACTTCGTTATCAACGTCTTGTGTTCTTATGTTGTTGATTGTTGTTTTGTTCCTCTTGCTTAAAGCATGCATATGTGTTTTTTTAATTCTCTTTTCAGTGCAATTCTAACCACATCACAAAAGTAAAAGATCATGGGTAAATCTGGTAGCTGATGGACCTGGAGCACAAAAACACATGCCATGATACAAACCATGGTTCAATGGAATGAGGTCAGTTAACCCATAGGCACCAGAACCAAACAATAATAAAATATCATACCACAAGTTTAAATGGAGTTCGGAACTAGAAGGAACCATGGTGTATACCACAATCAAGTCACAGGTTGGTTTAAACTTATGGTGCGTGGTGTTAACACAAATCCAGACCATTACTATGGTTCAAACGAATTCGGGTTAGGGTTAGGTTTTGGCGTGCAATTGGAAAACCAAACCACAATTACGCCACCGAACTATAGTCACAACCTGGGTCAATAGTTGGTGGGTTTTTTTGAACGGTCTGAAATCAACGACACTAGTTGTGCCACTTGGCCCATTTTGATCGAGTCATGGGGTCATCGGGCATTTAAAGCATTCAACAATTTTCACCCGAATCAACGCGAATCTCGCTAGCACGGGGAAAATTTGTTGCTCCACGTGGCCGAAAAGTGCGGAATTTGTAGGATGGATTGCAGGTGGGTGCAAATTGTAGCACAATTAGCGGAGCAATTGTTATGGAGCATAAATCAGTCATTTTTTGACCTTTTGGAGTGCAGAAAGAGCCCATCTAGGGTTTTTTGACTGTTTTGGAGCCATTGGAGACATTATTTTTTCATTATAAGCACTGAAAATCCATGTAAACACATATTTTTTAGCATAATGAAAGAGGCCCAACATTGGAAGCTGGACCAAGAGATGTAGCTCAGGAGGGCTGAAATCCTTCATCATTTTTTTGTCTTATGTTTCTGTTATGGTATTTTTTTCTCTATTATTTGCTGCAACACTGAGTTTAAAAATTAATTTATGTACTATGGAAACTTGTCTAATTACATAAAAAAACTTAAAACTTCACTTGCAAACTTTCATCAAAACCTTCAAGTTTTATAATACAGATCAGTTTGGTATCATAGATTTGGTTCTTTGGTTGTATTGAGGGTTTCATTATATTGCAAGTGTTTCTGATGCTTACAAGGCTGGAGCTCGAAAGAGGAGAAGTAAAACTTGTGGGAGTAAGTCCTAAAGATAGTTCAAGGAGATCAAATTTGCCACAATCTCCACCATAAGTTTCACCTCAAGTTTCATCAAAGGCATCACCAGTCATGACATATGAAGGAGAGCCTAAAAATATGATTGAGGATGAGAATTATTTCAGGAAAAAAATATTTGACATGAGTGAGATGGTGAAAGTTATTTATGAGGAAAGGAATTTAAGGTTGCAAGATGAGAGCTCAAATCCTCCAAATGGAAATGGATGAAGTTGAGACAAGCCTCCAAAAGGGAATGGAGGGAATGGTGATAAATCACCTCTAGCTCCACCTTTCTCCTTACCTTCATATTCCCCATGATCATATTATACATCAACCCCTTCAAAAAAACCTCCACATTCTCCAAAGGGACATGGTAAAACTCCATTTTTAAAACTTGACATAAAGTTGAATTGCCTATGTATAATGGAGAGGTAAATCCTAAGAAATTAGATAATTGGTTTCGCCAGATTGAAATGTTTGTAGGATACAAAGGATAAAAGATGATGAGACCAAGATTAAAATTTCTTTATTAATGTTTGAAAGTGCAACGCTCATTTTGTGGGAGGCCAAAACACATGCATACTGAAATTCTCCATTAATGCAAACTTCATTGATGAGGTAGAACTTGATGTAGTGCCATTAGACATATGTGGTATTATTTTTGGAATCCCATATATTTATGACATGAGAGATATCTTTCATCGCCATTAAAACAAGTATCATTTTTTAAAATATGGTATTGAGTAGATTGTTAGAGAACATCACAAGAAACTAAATCTGTCACTTGTGAATGTTGGACAAATGAAGAGGCTTGTTAATTATAGCAAGAATTTTTTAATTTTGATGATAAAACCAAAGAATGATGTTGAGAATGAAGCCTTTCAAGGATGTGATACAAATTTGAAATTTGATTTGGTTGAGGTTGCTAACCAATATGATGATATTTTTCAGGAGCCTAAAGGATTTCCTCCTAAAAAAGGAATCCAACATGATATCCAATTGCAAAAATATTGTCCTTTTCCTAGCATTGGCATGTACATGATGTTAGTGATGGAAAATGAAGAAATTAAGAAACAAATCCAAGAGTTTCTTGATAAAGGGATCATCTAATCAAGCACATTGACATGTAGGTCACCTATTGTTTTAGTTCCCAAGAAGGATGGTACATGGCGCATGTGTGTGGAATTCCATGTATTGAACAATATTATGACAAAGAACCGTTACCCTCTTCCTATAATCGATGATTTACTTGATCAATTGAAAGATGTTGTGAATTTCACTAAGTTAGACTTGAGGAGTGGCTATCATCAAATTAGGATCGCTGAAATAGACATATGGAAGACAACATTCAAAACAAAGCAAGATTTGTTTGAGTGGTTAATTATGCCTTTTGTGCTTTGTAATTCTCCTGCTACATTCACGTGGGTAATGAATGATGTTTTAATTCATTTTCTAGATGATTTTATGATAGTATACTTAGATGACATATTGAATTTTAGTAAGTCCCATGAAGAACATGTCATGCATGTCAAGCAAGTGTTAGATTTATTAAATAAGGAAAAATCATTTTTAAAGATGTCGAAATGTGAATTTGGGAAAACTTCTTTAGTCTACTTGGGTCATATTGTGGAGGAGTCCAGTTTAAAATAGATCGCTCAAAGGTCGAAGTCATTTTGAATTGGCTAAACCCCAAGACAGTGACAGAGGTTAGAAATTTCTTGGGAGAAACCCAATATTGGAGAAAGTTTATTTCTAATTTTTCTTCCATTGCATGCATTGACAAGTGTGAAGCATGTTTCTCAGTGGGGAGTGTTAGTCATCAGTATTTTTCACCTGTTAATGATGACTAGTTTCCTAAGCTAAGTTTTCTAGAAGCTGATCTCTAAACTGTCAAATCTGTCATCTAGAAAACACCCCAAAACGATTTTTGTCCTCCTACCCCTTCCTGTCAGCCTATGATGAGAAAAAACCTATTTGTCAAGGCATATCTGGTTTTAGCAAAATAACCCTGTCCATAGCTGTCATAGCTGAAAGTTATCTGCTATCATTTACCCTTATTCCTCAAGCCATTCATTATCCAACTATTGACAAAGGTGTCTGCAACCCTATCTCTGGTTATCTGTCATTTGAAGATCTAATCATACCAAAGAAAACACTCGGAATATGTCAAGACTGCCCCTAAGTTAGATAGTGGTGTTTTAGGGAGTTTTTCCTTGGCTAAGACATCCTAAGCCAAAAGCCTCTGTCTAATATCAACCTGCCATAGTTTGTCTTCCTGTTCTGCAAAACAAGTATTTTTCCATCCATAGGTCACATAACACTAAGAGGTCATTTTGGCTTAGTTCAGAAGAATTTCAACAAAGATCCAAATCAGAAGAAGATAAGCATGTTCACTGTCTAAAAAGAATGTGCTTAGATCAGGCAAAAATCTCCATAAGACACCAAAGGAGCTCTCCAAGGTTCAAAGTCATATATTTTACATCTTTGCAGGGGTGTAATTGAAAGATAAACAGTATGAAAATAAGAGCAAAGGGACAAGTGCCAATAGGTCCTTCATATTGAATATTTTTGCCATTAGTGAAACAAATAGAGTACAGTGAGTGAAGGGCAACTAACACATGTTTAAAAAACCAAAATTTTCCTAAAGAGCAGAGGTTATCTTTCAAAGTCACATGAATACAAAGGACTGATATAATGCTAATCTACAGTGTTTCAGTATCTCCTCCAAAAATTAGTGCTGCATAATTTTTCCAAAGGACATCACCATGTAGGACATAAGAAGACGGTTGCTTCTTATGTTGCCTTGAGCCTAAGATAAGAACACTAGAAAAAAAAAAGCAACTTCAACATACCTCTACAAACACAGTCAAGAAAGAGAGATGACACAGTTTATGAGATAGATAAGGTGTCATGACTATGGTGGAACCTCCTCCAAAAGAGCAGATGGTTAGAAGCACAGTGATAACCTCTTTCATTAAAAGTAGATGGTTAGAAGCATAGTGAGAACCTCCTCCAGTAAAAGAGCAGATGGTTAGGAACAGGATAATAGAAACTCCCTCATTTAAAAGCAGAGGGTTAAGGTGTTTTTGAGTGACTCCAAAATTTTTTTTACACCACCTCCTCCAAAAGGATGAACAACAGATGCATAGAAAAGATATAAAAATGGGTTTGAAAAGGTTTTTTGTTGGTAAGACCAGTTGAGAAACAATGGTTAAAACAAATGAAAGTTCATTGGGTTGAAGACCTCTTTCACATAAAAACCACACAGTGGCATAAGGGTGCTAAAGGTCTCTGTTCCTTATGTTTACAAAAGCCTTCCTTCAAAAGATAAATCATAAGTTATAGTGATTAACTAGAAGTAGCTTCATCTAAATGACCAAGAAGGTGAAATTGGTAAAATAAGCTTGCTTTTTGACCTCTGCAACT
Source organism: Pinus albicaulis (assembly GCA_034641835.2). Taxonomy (NCBI): domain Eukaryota; kingdom Viridiplantae; phylum Streptophyta; class Pinopsida; order Pinales; family Pinaceae; genus Pinus; species Pinus albicaulis. The sequence continues at coordinate 939,737,790 of CM076570.1, read as the reverse complement.
GATAAGAAAAGACTGTCCACCTAGATGACTTATGATGAAGGGCTTTCTTGTTTTTGGGAAAACTAATTATGTTACCAAGGCTAACTCACTCTAAGTTATGAAGGGAAGGAAAACATCAAAATTTACTTCTCCAGCTAATTCAAAAGACAGAGGACACATTGTAAAAATGGACAAGAAAGGCCATAACACAGTGTTTCAAGTTTCAAGACAGCCTTCAAGGAAATAAGACATATCACAGTCATGAAGAATAAATTTTGATGTGCATAAGAACAAAAACTGTTGCTTTTATATGGTCTTAAGAAGTTACATTAGTGGTTTTTAAGGGTCACCTCCTTGATGAACAACAGTAGGGAAAATCTTGGTTTAAAGGGGCCTCCTTACTTCAAAAACACTGGATACATGGTGTTTTCAAAAGGGCTGCAATAACGTTGTTTCTATGAGTTTCTTTCAGATGATGGGTCTTTATAGAGTTTCAAAGTAATACAGTGTTGAAGGCAGTGATATCCCTAGAAGAAGTAGACAATATATTTGGAGGGCAGTTGTTGAAAGGTCTGGGATTGTTTTAGAGCTTGCACTTCGGTTTAGGTATCTTAATGCTTATATCAAATGGAAGGATCTTGTATACCCACAAGATCATTGCCCTAATGGCAAGGTTGTTGACAAAGAGAGTGCTTCTTTCAGGAATGCTACCTTTTGTGGGAAAATATATGAAAGTGGTGAGTTTAAGCATTTATTGGACTTTGGAAACCAGAAAGAAATTCCTATCTCTCTTGTCATACATGGTAAAATAGGGTGAAAAATTTCACTGTTTATAGGCCATCCTTCAGAAAATGGTAGGGGATCACCACTCAAAATATTTGCACCATGAATTATCTCATTAAAAGGGTTAAAGGGTGATTAAAAATGTTTCACTTTCAGTCAAAGAAACATCTCTTTCGCTTCACAAAAACAGAGGTTAAGGAGCGCCCAGGCAGTTTGTTTCAAAATGAGTTTCTGACCAAAAAGAGATGACATTGACAAAAGTGAGAGAGGGTTTTGTCCATAATATGTTTAAGAAGAAAAAATTCCTTCATTTTCTACACAGGTATCATGGCTTGTGATAAATGTAAAAAATACAGGTGTCACGGGAAAATTTCTGCACCAGGATTCAACATTTTTGACCAGTGTTGGGAAAATCAAATTTTGAACAAAAAAATGGACACCAAATATAAAAAATCAAGCATATTTGGAAATTATACTTCCATATCTTTCCAACGAGCCATCTCAGGCCAAATTATGACACCATGAAGGCATCCAAAACTAGCTTGCAAACAACACTATGTATTTCTGCACCAGCATTCACAATTTTTGACCAATGTTGGGACAGTCAATTTTTGAACAAACAAATGGAAACAAAATGAAAAAAATAAAGCATATTTTGAAATAATACTTCCATACCTTTCCAACGAGCCATCTCGAGCCCAATTCCGACACTAGGAAGGCATCCAAAAGTGGCCTGCAAACAACACTATGCATTTCTGCACCAGGATTCACCATTTTTTACCAGTGTTGGGAAAATAAATTTTTGAACAACGAAATGGACACCAAATGAAAAAAATCAAGAATATTTTGAAATTATACTTCCATAGCTTTCCAAAAATCCATCTCGAGCCCAATTCTGACATCGGGAAGTCCTCCAAAATTGGTTGCAAAAATGCGCGGTGCGCCTGGAAAATTGCATGCCGCGCCTGTAGGTTTTTACAGTGCATTTTCCTAAGTAGAGCGGCGTGCCTGTGTTTTTGCGGAGCGTGCCTGTGCAGAATCAAGAGATACTCCTTAAAATGATCTATTCAAAGAGTATAAGGTTAAAGACACTTTGATATAACCTCCTTCAAGAGTAGATGGTTAGAAAAAACACAGTGATGAAGACCTCCTTAAAACTCATCGACAGGAAGGTTGCATTATGGTTTTAGGAAGTTGCAATAGTGGCGTGTGTATGATCTTACCTCAGGTGATAAAGATAAGGTATTAGGTTTCAGAAAGCCTCCTACAAACTGAATATGAGGCCTCATGATTATCAAAAGTTGAAAGCTAGGTGTGAAAAGCAATGGATGGAGAAAGAGTTGGAGAATTCAGTAAACATGCCATTTTTCCTACTAGTGGACAAGAGATTAATTCACTGACAACATCAGAGCTTCCAACATGTAATGAGCTCTTTCAATTATTTGAGTCATCCTTCAATAAGCTGAAATTTGAAGACATTTATAGTGAAATGTTATTGCCAATAAGGGATGCAATCGAGGTAGTTATGAGGACTCAATCCTTGGAACCTTATTCTGGTTCAGCATGTCTTTCTGAGAAGGAATTAGATCAGAGTAGAAATGCATCTCCAGATAAGGTGCTTGAAGGAGAATATTTTGCTAAAGCTAAGTCTTAGAATATTTTAGACGTTGTAGTGGCTTATGTGCATCCAACTGTTTACCAAGGGATAGATGATAATAGCTCTAGTAAACGTACCTTTTCAAGTAGCTAGCCACCTTTGCATGGTCTCTCAACTAGGTTTGATTCATGCTCAGCTAAACAAACCAAAAGATGTGAGCAAAAGCAATCTGAATTTATAAGTACTTCCCAAACTGAGACTTTGATCACAGTAAACAGGGAAAATGCTACTAATGATGTAAGAGTAAAGATAGTTTTAAGGAACTCTCCACATATGGCCTCTTCAAATATGCAACTCTATTCATTGATTGAAGAAGATCAGAATGCAAATCATGAGGACCTAAGGATTATACAAGAACAAAATTCAGAAGAGACAGTCAAAAAAATAGTGAGGAAGGAAGGAGGGCTGATGTGCCAATTTGAAAGTTTTTCTTTGTGCTATGAAATAGCTAAGAATACACACAGTTGCTAGAAGAAAAAGCAGAGTTTTGTAAAGGTCTTTCAATCAGTTTGAAGGAGTATTTAAAACAGTGTCTTTGATGAGTCCCTTTTGTTTCAAATAACCACAGAGAGACAGTGATAGAATAGAAGGGTTTTTTCATTTAAATAAGGTCTTCTTACTATGATTTCAAAGGATAGAAGCAGTTAAATGGAGGAGAGTCAGTGTGTTATTTTAAGAAAGTTTTCTAGGAGTATTTTAAAACAGTGTTTTCAATGAGTGCCTTTTGCTTCAAATAACCACAGAAGATCACTAATTTCAAAGAAGAAGTGTTTGCCAAGGAAGATAGTAATTGGGAGGAAGAGTGTTATTAGTTTGAAAGGGGTTTTGTTCAGTATTTTAATAACAATGACTTCATAAAAATAGTGTTTGAGGGGAAGAGTCTTTATTCCAAAAACAAAAGGAGACTTCTCTTAAAAAACCACAAACATATCTTGTTAAAAGGCTTCTTTGCTCAAACATAGTGCTGAAGAAGTGAGTTTTCTTTCACTTATCAAAAACATGTTTGACAACTAAGGACAAACTTAGTCTTGCAAAGAGGAAAAGGTGTTTTTTGTTGAAGACCATTTTTTCAGTGACCATCTGAATCAGTTTACCTTGGTAAGCCAGTAAAGAGTATCAGAAGCACAATGCCTCCAAGGAAAAGCGAAGTGATGGGCAACAAGGTAGTAATGAAAAGGAACATAATGGCAGCCTACACAGCAGCAAGCATGAGGGTGATGAAGTGCAAAATAGTGAAGGGAAAAAATATGACAGTCATGAAGAAAGCAGTGACAAGGATAAACAAGACAGCCCTCAAGCAAGCCATGATGAGGGCAAGAAAACACAAAAATTAGAGCATGAAGAAGATTCTCCAAAGCATGTGCTAGTTGCCTCTCCTAGGCAAGGGGCCATGACTTCTTCACCAAAGACTAAAAATGCCAAAACAACAAGGAAGACAACCAAAAAACAAAACAAACTCAAGACTGCCCAAGGAGGGCGCCCGGTGAGAAAAAATGGAAAAGACACATCTAGACTTGCAATTTTGGCCCGAGCTTCTAGGCATGCTTCTAAACACCCTTAAGGGGTTTTCTCACCGAAATTGAACAGATTTTGACATGTTCTTTTTTTTTGACATTTTTGGTCCTAATTGCCTAAAAACATGGGCGCCACCATTTTTGTTTGGAGCATCCTTAGATAATGAGAGTGGTACCATTGGATGCATTAAATTCAGGGGCATCTAATAAAAAAATTTCAGATCAATTGAAGATGATTTGGTCCCCCAAAGTGGCGAAAAACGGTCACTTTTTCAACACTCTGCCTCGCATATCAGCAAAGGCTATTTTATGGGTTTTTCCACACAGGTCAGATTTTCACAAGATTATAGTGATCATTTGGAGGGAAATCAAGTATTTTTAGAAACTAGACATCCAGGGCTTTCCAACGAGCGATCACATGCCTCATTTTGACATCGGGAAGTCCTCCAAAAGTTGCCCGCAAGACAGAAAAGTTTCTACTACTATATTTCTGAAGTATTTTTGTAAAAAATGCAGTTTTTTGAAGTGGCTTTTCCAAATGTGCGTTTAGCCTTTTTTGGCCATTGTTAGTTGGGAAAAGTCAATTTAATTTCCTTTTTTAGCATTTTTAGGATATTTTTATAGATATTTTGTGCCTTGGGCTTTGCAAAGCCTCAAGGACAAAATCAGATATTTTTGATGAGCCAATGAGCTTGCTAGTTGCACTAGGAGGTTCTCCTTCATCTTGGCCTATATATTCCAAGAGATTTCATTGTAAAAAGGGCTGAACTTGATGATATAGAGCAATATATGGTTATACAAGCTTGGAAGAAATACTTGTCTCATGCATTGGATAGTTTCTTGAATGTTTTAGATGATGAAAGAGGACTGCTGTTGGATTCCTTGACTTGGTAAAATGGTATAGTGTCCTTCTCTGTTATGTTTCCTTAGTTTTCATACAAATTTCATGTTCTTTGCTTGCTTTGAGATAGTAGAGAATAGATTTGAGACATGCCCATGGAGGCACCTCAGATTTCCTGATTCATTACAGCTTCTATGTTTTCTTCCTTCTTAGTCATATCAAAGAATTCTTAATTGCTCTTTGATCACTGAAGAAATTGTTTGCTTGTTTCATTTATGGTTGTTATGCATGCTAAGTATGATTCATGGTACGCCTTGCTTACTCATGGCTAGTCAAAGCTTCCACCTCTGAAACCTTTCTTTGAATGTTTGATTGTCCTAGTTGAACCAAAGAGGTCTTGTATTGATCTTGCCCTTTGCCTAAAACTCTACAATCTTAGTTCAAAGTGCCCAATAACCCAAAATACTATGTCTAGGAGTTCCCTCTTAGTAGTTTGAGTTATTTGGTTGTCTTAATTGTTTTTCCCCAAAGTCTGATAGCAATTTTCCTAAATTTAGAGAGTCATATATCTCTATGTATCGCTTGAATGTTTATTTCTATGCATCTATCAGTTTGAAGTTACATTTATCATGATTAATGGTTAACCCTACTATATAAATGTCTGCTATTAAACTATTTATGTTTGAAATCCTTTGTCCTTCACAAATTTATTTTCCATCCCACTTCATTTTACCTAGAGATCCATTTTACCTTGATCAAATCAGCCCTTCAATATACCTTGTATCACCATCTGAGGCTTTTTTGACCTTTTCAACCCCATAGCCCAGTTGATCTAACAATATTTTTATCTATTTATTCTTTGATCAGTTCCTCCCTCAAAAACCTAAGAACAAAACCAAAAAACTACTTCACAACTAGCCTAAAATCAGAAACATAAGAAGAAAAACACATAGATATCCCTTACACAAATAGAGAGAGTCCTCTTTGAGTCCAGGAAGGCTAGGTCCTTGGGCTCCAAAGTTGGTTTGATGTTACCCTATCACTTGGCTTGCCAATCAGCCAAATCACGGGACCCTAACAGGGAGGAAAACAACAAAAATCATTTGATGCATTGAAAGAAAATACCAGTTCAACACATATACTTGCACTTCCTCACTTGAGACAATCATTTGAGATATAAACTAATGCAAGTGACTATGCCATGGGTGTAGTCTTGATGCAACATGGTAAGCCCATCTGTTTTCATTAAAAAACTTTTAATGGTGTAGTGATTAACTATCCTACATATGACAAGGAATTGTATGCATTGGTGCAAAGTGTGAAAAAGTGGAAACATTACTTGGTGGCTAAGGAAACAATTATTCACATCAATCATCGACCATTACAATACTTACAATCACAAACAAATATACAACAAGGGAGGAACTTCAGATGGATGAGTTTTCTTCAATAATTCCACTTGGTGATAAGGTATAAGAAAGGTATATATAAAAAGGTTGCTGATATGCTTTCTATACCAATTTTTAGTGCATCCATTATTCTTGAGCATAATTCTATCATGCATGAGAGCTATGTTGAGCAATATGCTTTAGATAATTATTTTAAGGATGTATATGTGACTTTGTGTCAAGGTAACCAAGTAGAGGATTTTTATTATCATGTGCATGATAACTTGTTATATCATCTTGGAAAGCTATGTATTCCACAGGGAGAGAGAGTCAACATCATAAGGGAAGCACATACTTATCTTATTGCTGGTCATTTCAGTGTAGGTAAGACAATGTCACAATTATAGAGGTATTGTTACTAGCCTTGTATGGTTGAAAGTGTGTCATGATTTGTAAGAGGATGTTCTTTATGTGTTGTCAGTAAGCCTAGAAATATAAAGTTGGGATTATATACATCTCTTCCAGTACCTTCTCGTCCATGGGAAAGTGTTTCTATGGATTTTGTAGGAGGTCTACCTATGTCTAAGAGAGGTCATGATTATCTTTATGTAGTTGTGGATAGGTTAAACAAAATGTGTATTTTGATGCCTTGTAAAAAGTAGGTTACAACTGAAAATATTGCACAATTTTTCTTTCAGAATGTATGGTTACATTTTGGGTTGCTCACATCCATTGCTAGTGATCGAGATTCTCCCTTTTTTAGGAACTTTTGGTCAAGCTTATGGGGACTCATGGAAACCAAATTGAAAAAGAGCACATCATTCCATCCACAAATAGATGGCCAAACTGTTGGGTATGTGTTATATTCTTTCCACGACTAAGCACGCGCGGGGGGGTAAGAGGGGGGGCGGTAGCCCCCCCTGTCGGGGTCCGGGGCAGCGCCCCGGTGAAAATTTTTGGTCCTTAATTTCCGACGGGTAGTCCGCGTCCATGGTTTTGTGCATGGTTTTGCACATGGTATTGGGTTACGATGGTTTTCGGCCCCTAGTATTTTTGTAGATCCGGTCAATGGAACTATGGTTATGTTCTAATCTAGGGTTTATGGATTGGGGTTTATGTATGCTTCGGCATGTATATATATGTGTGTTGTAACACTAAAAGGAATATAATGAAAAATCAAGCTGGTCGTCCCGATTTGGGATCCAGGGGAAAATCTCTGTGTTGATCTATTTTATGTTTTATGCTCTCGCTATTGTTTATTTTCTGTTATAAGATTCGTGTGTAGATAATTTTTGTTCAGGGTTAAAACCTACATTTGGTATCAGAGCCAGGTTTCGGCTTCAAGGGGACGCCTTTGCTGTTGAGGGTTTTTTTAGTTCAGGCCTGAGGTAGACCCTGCTCAGTGGGAGATCTGCGGGATCGATTCTTGGGGTGCGAAGAAAAAATCTTGAGGAAGCCTGTGTAAAAATTTCAGAGTTTGGGTCGCAATAATTTCGGAGATATCATCTGTGGAAGTCAGGTATTTTTTCAGGCTCCTAAACAGGTCATCGTGGCATTTGCGCTATAAATTTTTTCTACGAAGGTTCAGAATCTGAAATTCATATGGTACAAAGCTGAAATCTCGAGGAAATTCATCAAAAAATTTCAGAGCTTGGTTCGCAATATTTTTAGAGATATGATCTGTGGAAGGTAGTGCTTTTTCAGGCTCCTGAATTTCATCTTAAAGAGGTGATCGTGGGAAAAGTTCAATAACTCTCTCTCTGGAGATTGGATTGGAGTGCCGTCAAAATTGGTCGCAAGTACACGGCCTGTAGTTTATTTTCTATCAATTTTAGAGACAAAGGACAAAACAGTGACACGTGGCAAGTCATACAAGTTCGCTCTACTGAACCAGACCAGAATTAGGTCATTGTGGGAGATTGGACACAACTTTGTCTTGGAGAATCCAAATCAGGTCAGACCTGTGGCATTTGAAAGAAGCTTCAGAGGGCTACAACAGGGCTGAATTTCAGATATCGAAGATTTTCAATTACAGAGATAATTCAATTTCAATATCGAGCTCCTCAAAGCTAGTAAAAGGTGTGTATTTTTTTTCCAAATTGCATAAGTCTTGCTTGAAGAATCAAGTTGAATTGATTCCAAGGGCATCTTGTAGAATAGATATCAATATTGGATTCTAAAATGGCCCCAAAAAAGAATTCAACACCCATTAAGCCTTCATAAGGCTCTACTATGACTCATGAAGATGAAGAATTGCAACATGATCTATCAAAATTACAAGAGCAAGTGCAACAAATTTCACTCTCGCAAAAAGCAACAAAAAATGAAATGGAAGTTTTGAAGAAAGGCGTGGAAGTGAAGATGGACGGTTTGAAGAAAGGCATGGACGCTAAAATGGATGGCGTGGAAGTGAAGATGGACGGTTTGAAGAATGACATGAAAGACAACATGGAAAACATGAAGAATGATCTAAAAGAATACATGGAAGGCTTGATGACAAGCTTAAAACCAGAAATGATTCCTAATGGCGGAAATATAGGAGAAAAACCTCCTAATGAGAACAAAATAAATGTTAATCATGATTTCATAAACTCGAATGTTGGCGGGAAGAACCACCATATTCCAAAAATGGATATGAGGAAGTTTGATGGAAAGGATCCTGTAACATGGATACTACAGATGGAGCAATATTTTGATCTTCATAACGTGCAAAACACGCAAAAGGTACGCATTGCAACTTTACATTTAGAACAAAATACATTTGTATGGTATCAATGGCTTTGCTCCCGTAAAAAAATTGTCACTTGGTCAATTTTTACGAGGAAATGATAGCACATTATGAGGATACAAAGAGCAACACCTTATTTAGCCAATTGATAAATCTCAAACAAAAGGGTTTAGTGGGGCAGCACATTGAGGACTTCCAAAAATTGAATATAAGGTTAACTGATATTCCAGAGGAACACAGGATTGATCTCTTCATAGGTACTTTAAAGGATAACATCCAACATGAAGTTCGCGTTTTGGAACCCGATTCATTGGAGAAGGCATTCAGGTTGGCAAGAAAAATTGAATGTAAAATTATGGCGACAAGGAAGCCTACCACTCACTTCTATAAAGAGGGAAGTGTTGCTACTCCTATATTTCCACAACCTACAAGGTTGACACCACAAAAATTGGAAGAAAAAGAGCAAAAGGGATTTGCTACAGTTGTGATAGAAAATACACTAAAGGTCATAAGTGTGCTGAGAAGAAATTATTTTACATAGATTGTGAAGAGGAAGAAGAAAATGAACAAGAAGAGGATATACACCAGGAACCAACCCTAGAAGAGGAAGAAATGAATCCGACCATATCGTGTAATGCACCGGCAGGAATTACCACTCCTCAAACTCTCAAGATAGAAGGACAAATCAAGAAGAAAAAGGTAATAGTGTTGATTGATTCAGGTAGCACCCATAATTTTATTCATTGTAAGGTAGCCAAGGAATTAAATTGTTTCATATACCCAGCACCAGAATGTCAAGTGATGGTTGCAAATGGAGGAACTATAAATTTCTCTGGAAAATGCCATAATATCAAGCTAACCATGGGGGAATATGTATTGACTAGTCCAATGCTTTCCATTCCTATGGGAGGTGCCGATGTTGTACTAGGAGTACAATGGTTACAATCTTTGGGGACGGTAGCTTTTAATTTTCAAGAACTTTTCTTGAAATTTTTTTCAGAAGGAAAGGAAGTCGAATTACGAGGTATTGAAGGGAAGCCAAGAAGGATAATAAGCTCTAATGTCATGACAAAGCTTCTAAAGAAAGAACAACGAGGCGTAATTGCACAATTATGCTCACTAGAAGTTCCAACATCAAAATCATCTATTCCTGCAGATCTCCAACAAGTCTTGGACAATCATTCCAAGGTGTTTGAAACTCCCAAAGGACTCCTACCTATTCGTGATCATGATCATGCTATTCATTTGATTCCAGGAAGTGTTCCTCCAAACATCAGGCCTTATAGATATCCTTACTTCCAAAAGAGCGGAATTGAACGTATGATTGCAGAAATGTTAGAGGCGGGTATAATTCAACCTAGTCAAAGTTCTTTCTCTGCTCCTGTAGTATTGGTACACAAGAAGGATGGATCATGGCGAATGTGTCCTGATTATAGGGAGCTCAATAAGCTCACCATTAAAGACAAATTTCCCATTCCTATGATTGATGAATTATTGGATGAATTACATGGAGCAATTTATTTTACCAAGTTGGATCTTCGTTCAGGATATCATCAAATTAGAATGAAGACCGAAGATATTCCAAAAACAGCATTTCGAACTCATGAGGGTCATTATGAATTTTTGGTCATGCCTTTTGGCCTTACCAATGCACCTTCTACATTTCAAGGTTGATGAATTCCATTTTCAAACCCTTCCTTAGAAAATTTGTGCTAGTATTTTTTGATGATATACTAATCTACAGCAGGTCTTGGAAGGATCATGTTGAACATGTTGACAGTGTGCTCAAACTATTG